>JABMBR010011629.1:0-170808 GCA_018881525.1 Meteorus sp. PSUC_FEM 10030008 | reverse complement strand
TATATATATGTATATATCCAGAATGGTTCGGAAATGGTGCTTGTATCATTGAATATTTCTTTCTCGAAATGATATCTTGTCCCTCGGCTGAATTAAGTCGAATGTAGCCATGTTGGAGTCATTGTACGAGTGTAGTAATACATTCATTCCAATCTGTATTGTTTCGATGCGCGAATTTCCGGAATTCATGAGTGGAATGCTTATTTAGATGAATTTTATACGCACCCATGTTCTAGTGCAAATACAGTTTGACTTTTTTCATTCTTTATTTTTTTTTCTCTTTTATTTTTATTTTTTATTCATTCACACGTCTTATATTGCACATTGTGATGTGAAAGGATTTTGTTTATTTTCGAACATTACATTATTAGTGATGAATAATATCGAACAGTGCTCCCTAAATGAATATAGCACGTAATCTTTTCGTGTAATGTAAATTCATGTAGAGGTGTGGGCTTCATTATGGAGAAATTGGTGAATATATATACGTAGATAATTGCGTGACAACATATGCATTGGAGTCAGTTGTCAGAAATGTTATGATTATAACACTGACAAATAAGTGAGTGTGATGATAATGATGATGATGGTGACGATGAAGTTTATTATTAAGATTATGACGACGAGGACGATAAGATGATGTAGAAAGACAGACAACCGCACCAAGGAGAGACCAAACTCGCTTATTGAGAAATAATAACCTTTTCGCTTTTTATTTATTTCACTACTATTAATTGTACCGTTTAGTATGATTGATTGATTAAATATTTATTAATGTGAAGGCTGGATAAGCGGCTGAGCCAATGATTCAATGCCGTAAACCCTCAAAATTCATAAAATTGTTACTTAAGTTAATATATATTGTTCTAGTTGAGACAGAAACGAATAAAATCACTAATTGTAATCACCACGATATTTGTTTTACCACATGTGCTAGTTGAAATTCATATAAAACGATTTGTAATTTCGTATAGCAAAATTGTTCGGTAACAAGAATAAATTCTCAATACCAGAAAAACATGAATACATTCAAGTACACAAAGAGAATGATGGTAATACGAAAATATCGAAGATTGATTGGCAAGTCTGTGATGCTATGAAACCGTCATAGTTCATAATTACATTGATCACCAGCCCCAATTGGCATAAATTTTGTTTCGTTCATTTTTCAACTGCAAAACATTTTCGTTTCAATGTTTAATATATCTATCATATTATTAAATTTTTAAAAATTTTTTTCCTTACATCTATATCGAGATATTAATTGCTTTGTTGTGACCATGTGATGTAACAGTAGAAAATATCATATATATAAATGAATAAACATGAAATTTTTCTGGGAATATTGGGTATGAATAATCAAATATATAGTTGATTGTATTTATGATGATATTTTGATGAATCAGCGTGGATCATTCAATTATGATGCGGGAAATGAGGGTTATGAATTCCTGTCTGTTTGATGACTTGGATATTCCTTGAATTCCATGCACATTCTTGTCAATCATGAAGTGATTGGAGTAGGAAAATGATATTGTAACGAGTGAAAACTTTTGTGACAATATGGAGCATGAGTATATATATTTATATATACGAATATGAATATATACAAACATCCTCATGTAGATTATGAGTGGGGCTTTTTTACCTATTTTATAGTAGTTTCAGCCAGAAGTGGTTGAATAAAAGCCTTGGATCAATAAAGAAAAGAAAACAAATAGAAATAGAAAATGTAGATTAAGTATAAACAACGTTACTGTAAATGCAACTGTAGTTAGGAGTATCATTGAGTTCATGAGGTTTGTTCTTTACATATACATATATACCTTTATGCTCTACAATATTCATATTTTTCGTCTCCTTGATTCATTACGTTGTTTTATTTTCTTCCATTTGCAGATTAAACTTATGTTACTATTATTTAAATTATCTTTAAAATACACAAACTCACAAACACATACAGAAAGTTTGAGATAAATTGTGGAGCAGAAGAAAAGAATGCGCTGTTCAACATATATATCATATTCAGATGTCAAATGAACAATTTTATTCTTACCTGGAGATATCATTCAATAAAAAATGGGATTAATAAATTTTATTTGGACTTATGCGGTCGCTGATAATCTGATGAAAACTATATTACAACAGTCAGTGCACGAAGAGATTCAATTTCAAAATTCCGTCATATTAAACTTCGAGTCTCGATTGGTGAAACGGCGGGCTGTATAACATGGCATGTGATCTCTTATTGGTTCATAAATTTGATTATTATGGCGTCGGAGTGTTCGGAAATGCTGCAGATTTAGAGCTGTTATTCGACAGGTACGTAATTTATTCATATATATATATATATACATTTATCCATACCCCATGCTGCGTATATTATTCAGATCCTCTCAATAAGTACATAAAGTTTCATTGGAAAAAAACGCTCTGCTAAATCAGCTACTGCCATCTGTCTGAGTGCGTGAAATTTCGCGCCAGAATATTCACAGCGCTTTGCAGTTACAAACGTGGTCTTCATCTCATCCAATCACAGAGAATGATCACATATCGGAAGTTTTCGTGAGTCGTCGGCTGTTACTGGTATTCACCCACGAACGCATCTAGTCTCATCATGATCGGCTCGCGATCGCAAACAATCACTAGCAGCAGCATAAACTGAAGTACGCATAACGCTCTACACTGCTCTGCACCACTCTATACTATCACTCACTGAATTGCATTGGATCCTCGCTAGTCGTTTACCCAGTTACCTTACAGTTACATATTTACGATTGTTCGTTGTCACTCATGTACGGCTCACTCTTGCTTCAACTTAGTGACTTATTCTGAAACATTTATTTATAACGATTTCTATAGAGTCATTGAACATTTAACTTGTGTTTATTTCAGTTATTTCATTTCTATTTCAGATTATACAGTTTTCGAATTTTTATATTAACATTTTTTGTGATTACTTCTTACATTTACATTGGACTCCAGATGAATCATAGTTTAAATGCAATGTATACATTGTTATAAAGATATAATTCAATTCTTTTGTTCAAGATTTTGTTTGCAAGATGAGTGTCTTACTGTAAACTGTTCACTGTGCCCAATGGTGTCAAACGTATGTGTGATGAAGTGATATGCATGTACATCGCTGTGCTTCGATACAAAGCGGGACAGAGAGTTCATTGCTTTATAGTTAACAATTTGACATATAGTGTAAACGTGAAGTTCTCATCATATTGAGATGAATGGTATATGTGAGTGATTCTCTCAGAATAAGTTACAAATACAGCGCATTTAAGGTAATATATTCGAGGATTTTATATAATCATAATTGATTTTTATTATTATTGTTCCATTCCATAACATTTCCTCATTGAATTGTCACCGTAGATGAACAGTTTTTGATATACCCAAATGAGGAGATTGGAGAGAGAGTTGATGTAACATACAAAAAAAATTGTCTCGTAATAATGTACGGGGAAGAGATATTAACATAGACAGAAGAAGAGAAGCAACAGGTAAAAATGAGCTGGGCGATGTACGACCTTGAAAGTGCAAGTGGAAGGGGTCCAGTTCGTATCACGGTGTTCTCAACTAGTTTTAATACACCAATCACCACTCTATCTTTTCTTTCTAATATCTATGGCTTTGCAGTACAATTTACACGAATACGACATGGCATATTCATCTTAGACATGTGAGCAGAGTGTTCGGCTTAGTATCAGTACACTGATTGTTTATGTTGATTCATCGATATTCTCGAAGAGGAAATGTCGTCAGTCATATTTCATTCGATAAAGTACTTGTCTGACATTGTATATGGTGGCCCAATAATACCTTTACTCTATCACATTCCTTTTTTAGCGTTTTCATGAGTACATTGACCTGCGTCTGAGTCGGTGCTGCATTTGCAGCGGTTATAAGTAGATCTGACAGTAAACAAAGACTTTATGGGTACCCAGGCATCACTTCGAGTGATTAATATAAAAACGGTCAACACGACAATGCTCAGACCTTTCCTTCGTTCAAAGATGGACATTTCACATTTGAAAAAAAGTAGAAGTGCAAAGATAATCTACGAATAATAACTGTACGGAACGAATACCGGGGCTCCGCATCAACAGAGAGTCGCGAGAGTGCAATTTTTATGAGTAAATTAGGTGAGATGGATATTGAAACACGATTACAGCTTTTATCTGTACATAGTCTTCTCAGTGATTCGAAGTTATTGGATGCAGACAAATTTTACAAAGTATAACTAGCAGATGATGCAATTATGAATTGTGATATTTTCGCACTCCATTGTGGTATGTGAGAAACTACAAAGAACAATTCGTCCGGGAATTGCTCTAACCGTGAGTAATGAAATATAAACAAATTATCCACAAGATGGTGTGCGGTGAATAATCAACAGAAAGAAAAACATAATGTTCTTTGTTCTCATTTCTACCTTTCTCGCTCATCAACTTTAATTCAAGAATTGAAATACGTTCAAATTGAATATGTATCCGTCATGGTAATGGATAGTAAAATATCGCTGAGTATCAGAGATGACGTTTCTGTGATCCGTACGTTTATTCAGAATGCATAGAGCAGACAATAATATAAAGTTGTTTACAACTTCTTATTATATTTTTATTGTTGTGACGAAGTGAGAAAAGTTTACGATGTTTTATTGAATCAGACTGCACGTGCGAGCAATATTGATGTGGAAGTATCGCTTATGTGTAAACATTGTTGGACAATGAGTGTATTGCGTTCATGATGAATAGGTTATTTTGGCAATTTTTCATGGTGAATGGATTAACAGAAGAATTAGACGTGAACTATATATAACGTTTGCAAACCAACAGCACAATACATGTTTACGCTGTACCGTAATGCATGCATTGCTTTTATGTTCTCATTGCCTTGTGCTCAACGTGCTACCGGAGTGATCAGTTAAATCCGTATATCCATAGGCTATACACACAATTGTGATGATTGCTCGTGTGAGAGTTAATTTAATGAGTGGCGATACGCTCTGCTTATTCACATCATCAACGGAACAATACTCATCATTATGTTTTTCAATTTTCTTATTCAGTTTTTCTTTTTCTTTCGATATTTGTATATCATTACGAAAATTTGATTTTCACATGTTTCATGGTGTTTGCAGTTTCACTCAAGAGAAAGAAGAAAACATTGCAAAATATCGAATGCGTTTATGTATGTGTTTGATACTTTTCTCGGGCGATATTTGAGAGAAAGTTTTTATATCTTGGATTAGATAAATTTTCGAAGAAGACATTTCTATATTGAACAGGTGTAACACGAAGTAGGAGTTGGTGTTTGGTATTATATTTATGTTTAATCGATTCGAAAGGTGAACTCTGGCGTTTCGTGTCGGGGAAGGAAGCCATACGTCGTTCATGAGTCTCTTATTTCCATCGGAAAACTTCGAATTCTCAGTAACGACATTACACTACTTACGCAACAGTGCGTCATATTTTCTCTATGACTTTTTTTTTCACTATTCTTTGTTATGTGTACATGTAAAAATTTCGTTCTCGTTTAACAACGGCCCAATTGTTTTCAGTGCTTTATGACATAAATCAATACTTTATGTCTTCCACATGAATTATCATTAATTATACGTAAAACCACTGGTTTCTATAACAATTCGTATCGATATTATGAACAGAGTTAAAAGCGTTTTCGGATGCAGCAGAGTAAGTTACAATTTTTGAGTGTGACTGTCCATATGCACAGATATGATATGAACGGATGTTACGAGTATGTAGCAGATAATTTTCAATGTAGCGAAATATTTTCAGTCATGTTCACTATGACATCTGAAAAATTCTTCCACTACACTTCACATGTACATACTTTGGTGATATGATTTCGAAAGTACATATGACAGGCAACGAACAGAAGAAATTACAATTGACGCTTCTTACATTGTTTTGGCATTTTCGGGAAACGCACTCAATTTGTTAAGATGAATTTGGGCTATGACATATCAGTAGCACTGTTGGCTATCAAACCTCACTGAGATTTATTGACCTATCAATTCCAATTATCATTGTCATTCACTCACTTTTTTTTCTTTTCACTTAGCTCTATCGAAACGATTCGATCGGACGGGAAGAACAAAAAGCTATCAATTATAATCATTAAATGACACGAAGAGTTTGGTGATTAGTTATCAGTCAAACAATCAGTGTGACGAATGTGAATATCGCATTGATGTTTGATTCATATTTCTGATTACATTCGATAACTTGTGTCTAATTTCTTATGTATTATCACTTCACGTTGTGATTATTTTCTTGTAGTTGTAACGAATATTGATGAAGACAATCATTTGTGGAAGTTAGTTAATTGAATAAGTATTAACGTTTCCCTTCATTCTTCTGTTGATGATTCATGCATTTTTACTTGCAAAGCACGGAATGGACGTTGAAATTACATGGCGAAAGTTTATGTGCTACGAGCGAGTGAATTATGTATTAATATGTATGGAGGGAGGACGTTGTTAGAAAAATCTATGTTGTTATTTTGAAGTTGCACGTGTGAAGTGTGAACTGAATTACTGGCTGTGCTCTCCATCTATAAAATGATTAAATGTTGATTCTTTCCTCTCTTCATTTTCATTTCTCTTCAAATCTCCGCGCACGAATTTTTATGTTGAACGGTTATCATCTGGTACCATCACTCTCAACCCGAAACGAAATATCTGGTGAATATTTTGCAGAAGATATTTTCGGAATAAAAACTTGGCACATGGCCAAAAATCGCACTGCCTTATCTAATACTATTGATATTTCATCTCTGAATATTCTTCAACATCCTCCACTTGCAAATGATTTCCAAGAAACATTAATGAACAACTGATATGAAATTTATTTATTATTTTTCATTAGCTCTGGATATGCACTATGGAAGGTAGACGTTCATCCATATTGAATTGATATGTTGTAGGTCGCTGTGGAGTTTGTATCACTTTGGGATCCACATCATTTACAACTGAAATGTCACACTGCGTATGAAGTGAGTCATTATTAACAGACGAAATCGGGACTATAGCAACATTTATTTGCATTACTTAATTCATATTGACACATTATTGAAATGGTGACAATTGATTCTATGGATCAAGTACAACATTCCATTGACGGTGTAGCTCGTCATTGAAGTTGCACAACAGTCATGTTGCTCAGCATCGATTGATTGTTCCATATATTTACAATCCTGTGACAATCAGAAGTAACTCGAATTGTGCTTTTTTCTGTTTCTATTCTGATAATGTGGCTTACGTATGTAACAACAAATTGATCCACGCTCATGAGTATTCAGAATGGACTATGGATTGAGTAATGACATGGCAAGGTGAATGGAATGACGAGAGAACATAAAGGTTTCTTTTTTTTTTCGATGTTTCAGCAGATAATGATGTCAAACAGTATAATTGGCCAATGCAATGACCGAAGTGATGGCCGGAGTAATAGTATGCATGACAATGGACCTGGGACAACTGGAGGGACAGGTACTCTTGTTGCAGTTAGCGGCGCTTTAAGCTTCATGGGATGTGTTAGAGAAACGTCTTCGTCACCACCTCCTTATCGTCATCATCGTCCCCATCACCATCATCATCGTCATAATAATGATTCACTTGCAATGGAAGACTTTAGTGACCAACGTGGTCATAATATACTCGTTAAAGGTCCGTATACATCAAACTATTTTGTGAAATCACGAAAACACATTGGAGTATTATCGATCGATGAGAATTTCATTATAGAATGTAAATTGATCAATTGATTGATTCTTGTCAATGTTGATGAGTGTTTTGGAACTATATCAAGTTCAAATTGATCATTATGGTGACTTTCTACCATACTCTCAGAAATAATGATATGAGCATAAAGTTCAATATTTCAATACTTCTGAAACAGAAATTATGCATTGATTTATGTATACGAATACGCGCGAAGATGTATGGAAATATAGGAGGAGTTGAGAAATTGAACGAGTGTTATCCTACTTTCGTTGCGATATATGAAGATACAAAAGTATTGTAAAGCAGTCTGAGAGTATTTGATATGGAGGCCAGTAGAACATTGTCTTAGAATGGTCTCAACACTGCATGCGCACTTGAGGTGCGGTGATTTCAGAACGTTTACCGTTTCATATTTACCGTATATATATATGGAGGATGTGTTTGCTGGCGAAAGAGGGAACGAAGCTCGGCAAATTTATACGTCACAATTCAACTCGGAGTCTGTATATTGCATTGTATCAGTATACATCGTACCGTTCTCATCGAATCGCCTGCGCTTATACTTTCACTCAATCTTACGCAATGAACACCAATATCATGCGAAGCATTTTCCAACATTCAAATAGCATCATCACTCTTGTCAACATCATTATCATTTTTCATGTTTCCTCATTCTTTTATGTTTACAGTTCACGATTTCAAATATCACATCACATTTGTATGAAGAATTTCACTGTCTTATAGTTCTCAGGGTAATAATCACCACAACAAGTTTTTAACAATTACAGTACGCTAATTTTACTATTCTCACAATTTTCTGGTAATTTACCACCATAAGATCCAATCAATTGATGAAACTGTGATGGATATAAACACGCATTGGACTAAAATCCTGATAACTTTCATAGTTATCGATATTTACGAATTACATTGGAGAGGCAACTAAAATTTCATGTGCTTTGAATTGTTTGGATGACAGAACCGAAAAAACGAAGATTCCATCCTTTGCGAGGACTTAGGAGGATATTCAGGAGAAAAAGTCGGAGTACGGTAGATCCGAGAACAAATATTCATAGCGATCACGACGGGGATGCAACAATGGGAAATAACGCTGAATTGACCATGGGATATTCGACAGGCAGGGTCGAGGGTATTCGTAGCAAGAGTGCTAGTGAATTACTCACCGATTTGTGCGACCGACAAAGGTATGAGTAATGGATTAACATTGTTTCATTTTCATCTGCACATTGGATACATAGTCAGAAAGTGATATTGCCATACTCATACAATCATATCAAAATGTATTGATGGTTGGAATGAAAGACAGAAGAGTTAGAAAACTGTCGAATGGAATATTTCAGCATATTTTTGAGCCACCACGGGATGGATGAGCCGTTTCCAAAGTTACGAAATGCTTCAGGTCAACTATCAGTTTCTCACGACAGTATTTTCCCTGGAGAGGTACATTATACTCGGCCATTGTCATCGTTGGACGCTCTCAATTCGCCTGAGGTACATTCATCTGTGTGTGCCTTTTTCCTTCTGTAGACTGTCCGTTATAACGAAATTTGTGTTACAATTTAGAATATCCGGATCCCCTAGCTGTGATGTGTCTATAATTATCGTAAAAAAAGAATACTTGACAGCAGTGTATTTGACTTGAATTGGAGGTAGATTTGCTTCCAGCTCGAACAATCCGAATGATTGGATCATTCAGTGAGATATGACTACCCACCGATTCAAAATATATGTAGTATATTCGGAGCATTGTATTCTAATTCTAAACAATGACAAATGATCCGATTCGTGAGAAAACGAGCGTTGTTATCCTCATTTATCTCGTTAGATGGTAGATCATATTGTAGTATATTATTATATGCTCAGTGTTGCCGAACGTTTCGCGTTCCGATCTGATAGATTCAGGAAAGCAACTCAGTATTTCATTGTTGAATTTCAATTCGTTTCCTTGATATCTTCAATTTATTTGAATATTGATTCCATCTATTCATTTATAATTTTGAATTTTTGTCGATTTTCATGACAATCCATTATTTCATTATCGATTTTTATATCGTTTACAGAGTCAACAAGTAAACATGAGTGATATGTGCGTGAAATCCAACCATACTAGTTATGATTGTTGCAATCATCGGATGTCCTTCGAAGTAAGTACAATATTTTACAGTCTTCTTGATGTACCAAACAAAATCTCCTTCATCATTGATTTTGTGAAGGTTCTGGAGCAAATGAAGACCTCTACAGAAGAGTCTAGACGTAATGGAATGAATCACAAATCAGTGGAATTCAGTCATGTTCCATACGTAAGTACATGAAATAGTACTTGTGGAGGTGATAATTACCAATGTGCATGTCACTTTCAAAACATCGAGTGAACGTAGAACGTGATATAATACCACTTTTGCTGTCAATGTATTTGTGTTTCATGCAATGTTGAACTTCAGTTTCATATTAGATTATTTGACTATTCAATCCTGTTCCTTTTGGTTACGATACACAAACGAAAAAGCAGTACAAGCAATATATGCACCAATCACTAAATTTGCTTGAATATTAATCTTTTCATTCGCCTACTCTGTTTATTCGCACATGCCAATGTGGTTCATTATATATTATTATTTTATATGTTACATGTAGACTGTACCGGGGTGTTATCAGCCGGAAACTGAGGTAAGATAATATAAGAAAAAAATGCCTTTTCTGTAATTAGTTAGTGATATGTTGGAATATTATTCTTGTTCCTTCAGTCTTCTAATTCATTAGTATAAATGAATATCACCATATAGAATCACACTGAGCGCATCATTTCAAACAGTATATCGTGTAATATTGAATAACGACATAATTGACAAGGAGTGATCGATATCTTTATATTCAATGGGGGTAAAAATAATCTTACTTCACAACTTGCGATAAAAGTTCAAACAACTGCCATTTTATAATATCTTAAATGTAAAATCCATGTTATCGTGATTACAGAATTTCTTGAATCGCGGGTTCAAGCCGGTCAAGAGAGAGGATTCTCGCAGAGAGGAGAAAAAAGAAGACATAAAACAGAGATGGAGGGTAAGTTCCATGTCTTTTGTTTCTTGAATTATTGAAAATTGGTGTGAGATCAAGGAGACTTTGTGTTAATGAAATTACTTCATTGGAATGAGAATGAATGAACGGAAGTTTTTTAACATCAGTGTAGAGAAAGATTGGAGGTGACCATGAAGTAGATGAGGACGTACGATATAATAGTGTTTGTGGGTAACGTTAGGTACAAACGTTTAAATGGAAATACCGTTACTTGGCCTTATGCCGTGACTCTGCTTGACTCCTCCGATGATTCAAGTCAACATCACAAGATCTGAATTTTACCTTTATTTCTCAATGCAATATATGTATACATTATGATCCATTATATTGTTAAAATGTCAGTATTCTACATTATGCACATCGGTAACACAATTTTCTGTTTTCACATATACAATATGAAACTGAGCGTTTCAATCAACTACATCACCTTGCGTTGGTGCGAATATATAAAAATATTCGACTTTATCAACTGATGCGCCAAACAAAAAAAAATATAATTCTTTCCTCTGATGCATCTCTATTCATACTCATTTAATAAACAAAGCGGACTATATTTTATACGAACAAATACAGTGGAATAAGTATGAATGCAACATATTTCATGGTGTCGTTATCATGTATCGATCGAATGTGGTTGCCAGATACGTACAAGACTTTATCACTATCACGTTTATGTGAAAGGTGGATGAATAATTGTGGGGCAAACAAACATTCTGGTAATTTATTCAACGTGAGATTCAAGAAGGTGGGATCATTGATAGGTAATGACGTTATAGTGATGCTTTATTTGAAATCATCTCAATCAACTCAAAATATTTGATACAGAAATTATCTCTTTTGTAATTCAGGAATGTATAACGATACGATATAAGAACTGTTTGGATTTCATGGTATATATGAAATATGACCTGTGGCATCTATTGTCATAAGTTGAAAATTGAGGCAGGCATACAGCGAATGATGATAGTATCCTTCAATGAGCTGTCATTTCATTCTATGACGCTGATATTATAACATAATTCGTCTGAATTGACATGAACAAAGTATTCATGAATGGAAGAAGAAAATCAGTTAGCAAGACACTGGAACAAGACAGAAGTGCAACAGATGACTGTAGATTCATGCAATCAATGAGATGAAATTGAAACGGCTTAGCCATTCCACATGGAAATCACAATCAGATGATTGAACGAACCGATAAAGATCGTTAGTTGTTTTTCACTAACGCTACACCGAAATTTGCCCTCCTTCTAAAACCCTTCTCTATCCCGTTTCCTGTACTTTCGCAGTGTTTTTATTTCCCACACTCTTTCCATCCCACCCATTCTCTCGAACACTCACCCACACACCTATTCATGTTTGTATACATACACTGCAACTTGTAATTCTCTTCGCAACCGTATTTGCCATCGTACTCACCTATATCAAAACCAATGCCGAGTACATTCATGGTACGTGGGGCACTATGGTAACATAAGATAGACATTGACTGGTAGTTCGCCTGAAGTCTTCAACATCAGTATCTGTGATTGAGTGAGCATTTGTGTAACTTTTGTGAATGACCTCTATGATTCAGTGAGTGCTGTGATTACCTGCCGGAATTATTACATCATTTATCGTTCATATGTGTTTGTGAACTAAAATTGAGAATTGTATAGATACGAGTCTAACTGGTATGATGCAAATGTTTTCAGCGCAACGAAGAATTTCACAATATCATCTAAATCACCATATGGTGACATATTTGAATAACACTGAAGTTTCAATTTATAATCTTGTATGTAATATGCGCTTCCTTTCACGATCTCACTGAACATGATAACTCATAATATCATGATGCTCGAACATTAATTCCAAGTGTTTACACATGCAGGAACAGGGTTTCACACATAATCCGATTTTTCGTTGATCTATCTCTAAAAAAAAAAGTAAACACGTATCTTTGTTTTTTCCATTATCAACAACTTGATCCGCAATGTACTGGTGCGGTATTGCTACTTTCACCATTAGTGAGAGTCTTCTATATATTACTGATTAACCCATGATTGTGATATATCCTAATGCAATCATTTCATAACAACACCCCACTTAACATAGTTGGATATGCGGATGCAAGTAAAATATATCATGGTATTGTGAATATCTATCGGTAATTGACGATCGTGTCTCAATCATTTTACAACAATATGGGTACATTATCAAATCTACTTTTCGTAGTTTCATACAATATTTCGCAATGTTTTAGACAAACATAATGTGAACTGTACATCTTGAAACAAATATACTTGATCACTAATCAATATTTTTGTTTCGTAAATTCGTAAAAGGGGAAAGGTAAATCAGCCGAGTTAGCCTCATGTGGGCGTATATCAACCTGCATCTGATGTTGAGTATTGGTTTCCCACCAATTGATCGTTTCTATCTTAGCCCAACAAACTTTACATGCACGAAAGATATTATACATTACAGTCTGCATTATTGGGGTGTTGGCTTTCAGTACTGGGGATTTTTCCAAGTTACGTTAGTTCATTTGCACACTTCAAGTGGCTGTATGTGATTATAATGAATCAGTCTGCTTGTGCACTTTTCCGATCATACTTTCTATTTGTTATAAGATGTTGTGAATGCAACAACATTCAATGGAACGTTTCCACGTTTTCTTCTCGTACCACCGAGCGTGCGAAATCGGTCAAGTGTATAGCAAATTGGTGAGACTCGCTTCATCATGTCGCAAAAAATGAGGTTGGAGGTCGCGTGAGAAATGATTCAATAATCTTGCCAGCATCTTTTATGGATGATAAACACATATTTATAGTATATATAGAAGATTAGAACAGAGGGGGTCTAGAGTATTGTTATGAACGCTGAAAAGGTGATGTGGATCAACCGATAATTAAAGTACCAGCCAGGAGATAACACTCTCGTTTTATAATTCTTCCAGTGTCTTTGTATTAACTATCACAATACAATTGATGTTGCTTCGGAGAGATAAGATTGTGAATTATCAAATAAATCTTCGAACTATTTTTCGTATGTGATTACGTACTGTAAAATATATATCGATCGTCATGGTGATATCTCAAAGAGAGAGCAATATCTCAACAAATATTCGCGCAATCATTGAACAATTGAAACTGAATGCAGTTGGATGTCGTCAACTGATTGAGCGCAATTGCAAGGATGGGAGTATTGACGATACAAAAATTGCCCCGGCGAAAGTGAAAATTGGTGTGTGTGGTTATACTGACATTAAACATTGTGTCACGAATTCAGCAATGAAATTTATTGAAAGTACACCGCAAGCTAAGTTTGCCCACTCTGGAAATCAGAATGGTGTTAAAAGTTGCTCATCAGAGAGTAGGATGGTATCATGTGTTTGGGTGAATAACGATAGTCAACTTGACATGAAAATTCAAGTCAGGAAAGACGCACATTGTGATAAACCTACAACGAGGGTAGCGAAATTATCTTTGAGAATACCTGATGGTTGTGAAGAAATGGTCCAGTCAAACACGAGTGTCGAGGTAACAACTATTGATCGATTCAGATATGTTTTCGAATGATTGTACAATATGAGAGTATTACTATGATATATTATCAATGAGTATGAACAATGATATCTCCTGCGTTTGTCACGTATCAGCCTTATATAAGTATGACAATAATGGTACAAATCAATGATTCTCATTTGAACTCTTCTTGATATGAAGTACTTCCGCCACATGACTTCCTCTCTGCGATCACCATTTGAAATCAGTTCTCACGAAAACTTTCATTATAATTATCAATTAGCCAGCAAAAAGATCGATGATAAAGTTGAAATTGTTTATCTGTAATTCATCCAACGTAGTACATGTCATATATTAGAGGTAAAATTTATACAATACGCATAATGAAATGAGAGAAACTCATGAGCGCTCAAGCGCTGATTAGAATAATGCACCGTGTTTTGATGTAACTTTGATGGTGGAGAAACTAACAGACTATCCGTCGATGATAATCATTCCGTATTTAAGAAGAAATCGGGAACTTCCATGGATATCTAATGCATCTTAACGTAATCGTTATCTTCAATTTTTTGATTTTCAGTCTGTATTTTTGATTAATATTATGTCTATCAGTACATACTTTTTTTTTCCCGGTATCACAGACGTTACACCAGGATGATGTTGACGAAAGGGCAGTAGATTCAACAACAGACCTACGTAAGTGTAATAGAATGATGGAGAGGAATTTTGGATGATTTCATATTTTCATGACCCGAGAATAGTTTCATTATACTATAATGTAATTATATTGTTGATTCTCCAGCGGAATTTGCGAGTTCGAGCCTTAATCATACTGCAGCACTTCACCGGATCTCAGTGCGACCAAAAAATCGGCGGCCACCCCGTCGGAGTGTTACTGCAATACAAAACGTAACCACCACTATGACTGCTGCGATCATTGGATCAATACCTAAGAACGCTGATAGAATGCAAAGTATAGACCTTTCAGTTAGCGATATTAATTCTCAGAACGAGAAGATTATTTCGAAACCAGAGAGCACTTCCTTGACACGCACATCAACAATTCATGATTCAACGACATCGGATGTTTTTGATCAACTCACAACAAGGCTTAACGAAATTTCTGCAAGTACTGATTCATTATCACCAGACAGCCTAGATATGAGTGCGGATAAAAGCCAAATAAACGAGGGGCGCCACATAGAAGGCGTTGCTCGTGAACCGTCTGATTGCTCCTTGGAATCCTCGAGAAACGAATTGGAGTTGTTGAAATTGCCTATAAATAGGACAATTTCAATTCTCGATAAAAATACTGAATCCCCTGACAATAATGTCAATGCATTCTCGAAATCGTCTGAATCTTTTGATCATTTAATCGAAGATACCCAAGTTCCTTTAGCATTTAGAAGACACATGAATTATATCTCCAAGTCCAGTGACGGCTTCGCCACACTTTCAACCCAATCAGACGTTAAACCCGTATCCAAAAGGCTTGCGTCGAAGTCTTCAGAGGCTGTTGACAATTTCGAACGTTCACTTGATTCGATGACAAAAGAGCATAGTCACTCGGATTATGATACCAACATCAATCAGGCTGCTTCGATATTTGATAACACACACACTGCAGATACTCTATTTATTAGGGATGATTTGATAGAACACAGGCGTGGCGGTTTTGATATTTTACCTAGAAAAAATGTCAAAGTTATTTCTGTGTCTTCAGAAAATTTTTCTGCGCTCGAAAAGTCACAATTCAAAAAGCGCAGCAGTGTGGCTGACATCTATTTGTCAAGTACTCCACATCATTCCAGAATGACGAATAAACTTATATCGAAGTCTACGGAAAGTTTTGATTCTATGGCCACAAACTCCAATGAAAACAGGATCGATACAATAACTACGGATAAATATTCGTGGCGAAAATCACCCAGAGAAATAGATTCAATGAAATTTGAATCTTCCCGATTGGACGAATGCGAGGGGAATCGTATTGTACGTAAAACGTCGAAGAAAGTGCAAAGTCCAAATATGATTGATATTTTGAGTGAAAATAGTATTTACAAAAATGGTAGAAAACAGTCATCAACAATGAATCAACCACCGCATTTACACAAGTCGCTAGGGAGTTCCGAAGTTGACAATACACAAGCACCAATGGTCAATCGACGAAGAGGAATGACTGGTAATGTTGATGATGTTGACAGTCTTGAGGGGAATCTGGACAATAATGGAAAGACTGATCTATGTCATAAAAATGTTTGTATAATTATACATCACTGATAAAAGTTTTCATCCTTATTTGGCATTCATCTCATAATTCATTGGATTTCATTTGCAGGAAACAAACTCGATAACAGTATCCAAGGGTGATTCGAATGATAGCGATGCAAATTGCGTAAACTATGAACATAAAGATGACAATGTGGGCCATTCGATTCCGCTTATGCATGCCGACCAATATTATTGGCGTCAGCGATCAGATTCGAAAGAGAATATTGACATCCACCAGTTGTTGGCGATCACAATCGTGAGCCGTATTACAGATAATACCAATAATCGGAACTCAGTTGCATTTTCCAAGAACAGTCTTGCATCAATACCCACATCGCCTATCGTCAAGCAAGAAGGCAATAAATTACTTTTGAACAACTTGCTCGGCAATAAAAATAATGAAGAACTGCAGAATATGCTGAATGGGAATATATCTGAAGTATCAACAGACACCAAAAGCTTTAAAGAAAAATTAATTATGTTCGAAAAACTTGGAAAGTGAATGTAAAATAAAATGCCATTGTGATAATCAGCTCACCATACATCGTGATTAACGCGTTATCGTGGCTGATTAATGCAAAATAATATATATTTTCTCGTACGTAGAGTCTTGCGATTTATCATTGTTTTATCTTGGTAAGAAAGCTCTACCAACACTCCAATCAATTCTATCGAAATTACAATGTACTAGGAAATTGTGTCATTGCGCACGTTTCAAAAAACGTGCAATACACAAATAGAGTCTTTATACAAACGGAAAATAGATGGAGTATGCGATATTGAATCATAGCCATCTTTATATACATTTAAGAGTGTAATATTCAATAACAGAATGTACATGTACTTAATTTCAATGCACGATTGTGAATAAAATTGCTATGCATTATATTGCGTTTTTGATGGAAGATCCTTACCATCATTCCACCCTCATAAAAAACCATACACATAAGATTATATGAACATGAGGAACATTGAACAAATTTGAAATGTATATGAATACATCCACGTGCTATGTAGAATGAATATTAAGTTATCACAGAGCTATTGTTTTTATTTCCTCAATGCATTTTCTTATAATGTTATTATCAAGTTTTCATGTAGAAAACTGTCCATTCATAAGGAGTGGAATGTGAAATTTTTCATGATTGATTTGGTTCGTGAAATGTTGATATAAAGAATGTGAATGAAATAGTCGTATGGAAATGTTTCGATTTACGCTCAATTATTCACGACTAAATGACTCTCATTCACCAAATTATTAACTGTTGAACGTATTCGAACGTGATGAAAAACAAGGTGTGAAAAAAATTGGCTATCATTCCTCATTCTGAATTTTTCAAAATCGATTTGACTGAAAATGAGTTTTCTCGTTTCGTGTAATTGAGCTTATATGAATTTGTTCCTCCGGTATATTTGGCATAATGCCCCGATGTTGTTTAATCGTTTATAATTCATCGTGCACTTCGCTCACATCGATATCCGCATTGCAGACGGCTGGTGTTTCAAATATCATGGTATATTCACAGCGTCTTGGTTCTGCGACAGATACGAGTTTATTCTCCAAACCGCAACGCAAATCGACTATCGATGAACGCGCAGGACCGTTCCAACAGGCGGAACCCCCGCCGAATTTCATCTGTGAATATTTGTTATTTTCAGTCCCAGTCCAATCCTGCCAATGTCCAAGAAGAACTTCGCTACCACCCGATTTAGCACTTTGCGTCGCTCGTCCATACATACACATAGAATACACATATTCGAAATTTGTATACTGGACACATTGACCGTCAAGAGCAGCGAATACATCATCTGGACCGTAGTCCCTTTCAATTTTACTTTCCAAACCTCGCATTTCATTTTGTAAATCGAGAATGGCCTTCTCTGCTTGTTGGAAATGTGTTCTTGCCGTGTTAGCTTCATCTACAATTAACTGCGTTTCTTCGTCGTACTCAATTTTGGATTTTGATAATTCTCCATCATCAGTTGTTGGGTGGTCTTGATATTCTTGTTCATCATCGTTCTCATTTTCGCTATCATCTTCTTCATCATCAGCCTCAGCTAATTCATCATCTCCACGATCATCCTCATAGGTTTCATCTAAGTCAGGTTGTTCCACAGTTGGCTGCTCGATTGTATCACTCGGCTGCTCGATTGTATCACTCGGCTGCTCGAAGGTTCCTATGAATATCAAATGCAGATACAGTATTACAGGGGAATGATTCACGATGAGAGTTAGTGGTATTATATATTCGTTTACTTACCCTCCTCTTTCATAACGAAAGGTTTAATGTTGCTCCATGCTTTATCGCGGAACTCTTCGAAGTTCACTTCATCATGATGGCTTAAGAAGTACATAGCTTCCTCTTCCGTGACCACACCATTTTGATCTTTGTCAAACGTGGTATGCATCTGAACTTCGAACATAGTAACTGTACCACTCTCATCTTTGTCTAACATTTTGAAATATTCCTCAACTTCTGTTACTTGTGCTTCATGATCGACACCTTCATTCGGTATCTCTGGTGTTTCTGGTGTTTGCGGTTTATACTTCTCCAGCGCCGCCTTTTCTCTCTCCTCGACTACATTTTTAATCATTTCCTTCTCCTGTTTCAAAAGCTCTGCCTCTTGGTAGTCACTTCTCAACTTTTTCAGTCGTTCAGTGTTTTCACTTCTCAACTTTTTCCCTTCTCCAATCATTTCAGTACGAATCTTATTGCCTGCTCTGGACAATTCTGCGGCCTTTCTAGCTTCTTCGCTTGCTTCTTTACCAAGTGCCTGACATATATCGATACACGGTTTACCGGATGCATATTCATCAGTGCCATCACAACAATCACATACGCCGTCATTTACTTTTCCAGCTGGAATACGTAGAGCTTTGTATCCAGAATTTTGACAAAAGAACGAACCATTCGAACAAGCAGCCGTACCGGGCTCATCACTTCCATCGCCGCAATCACAATAATCATCGTTTACTTTACTAAACAAAATTTTTCGACTACCATCGAAACATTCGAAGTCGAGATTTGGTGTATATAATGAACTCAATGAAATTGGAATGCCTCGAATTCGAGGCACCTCTACACCGTCTACGTGGCCCACACCAAATGATGGACCAATCACTGCTATTATAACAAACACTAAGTGCTCCATCATCATCTTCCTCATCATTTACGTGATATTAGATCAGGATTGTAATCAACTGGCAGTTATTTTTTTCTGCATGAATTCCCAATTCACCGGTGTTCTGATAATTTGCCTCTATCAAAATTACTCACCACCTTCAACAATATATCTGTGTATATTGATGATGTTGCTTCCCTCGCTTCTCTTTCATACCTACTTAGTGCCTACTTAGAACTAATTCTAACTATCCCACTACCTCCGATGTTGACGCTCTTCAGAAATGATAAACGTTGAGCGATGGCGCTACTGGTTTATGATCTACAAAGACGCTATATATACATGAAAAATGTTCAAATATTACATTCGGATATCATTACTAAGTCCTATGAATTCAATTCGTTACCTCATTGTTCATTATGCATTTTATCATGGAAATATAGACTCTAATATTCATATAAAATGTACGGAAGCATCACGAAATGAACTCATCAAAAATAATCAGATGAAGAATGAAACTGCAGGACCGATGACTACGAATAGAATCATCGATGGCGCGCGAGATTGAACATACATTTCATTTGAAAAATAATAGATGGCCTCAATTGCTTTGAGCCAACATGGTTGAGAACGTGAAAGAATATTCGAGAATTTTCAAATATAGACCTAATTATAATATATTTGTGGATAATGAATAAGAAATATATAGGGTTGTTGATCTGATCGTGCGTTTGTGTCGTTGATCGAAAGAAAATATGCATTATTCGTGCAGCCGTTCATGTTTGGCCATATATCTATATAGTACCCTATGTATATGAAATCTATCCAATATCTGCGCTGTATGTTCTTTCTCATCGTATCTCAAGGTCCGGTTTTTTCGTATCTCCATTCACGTTGAGCATGGCGACCGGTAAAGCTATCAATGTGATTTTTCGGCCTCGCGGTATACGTATTATTACGAATAATAGCGTTAACAAATTACATACTGGTATCCGCACAACGCAAAATGATTGTACACATCCATCAAGAAGAGTTGGCCTTAATGTCGTTTCATGGTCCGGCTGCAATATAAAAACATGTAACGTATTTGTCACGTCGAGAATCTCATTGGATTACATCATGTCGTTTGATGATATAAAAATATTTTTTCCACTGATCGTTTGTTCACCGTAAAAATTCACTAATTCAGTCATAAACATTTCTAATGAAATATCCACAAGCGAAAATTGTTTCGTTCTTGTAGCTATCCCATGACAATTAGTCTGAATATTTTTAACCTCTTCGTTTCTGTATTCGTATTGATACAAACAACGCAAATGCCACTCTCAATTCGTATTGGAAAATACTAATTTAGGTAGATATATATATGTATATTTTCTTGGCTTTCAGATACTGGTCCACTCGTATTCCAAAAATGTGATATCCATATTTCGAGCAGTCTCGGTGCTGCAAAAAAAAATTATTATGATATCTTAGGAGTTGCCAGAAACTGTTCTTTAAAAGATATAAAGAAAGCTTACTATCAGCTCGCGAAAAAATATCACCCCGATACAAATAAATCTGATCCCAATGCCAGTAAAAAATTCCAAGAAGTCTCTGAAGCGTACGAAGTTTTAAGTGATGACACAAAAAGAAAAGAATATGACACGTGGGGTGCGACATCTGAGCAGATGGGAATGGGAAGCCACGGCGGCGGTTTCCCAGGAGGTGACAATGAGAGTGCAAGATACCGACAAAATTGGAATTTCCAGTCAACTATAAATCCCGAAGATCTTTTTAGGAAGATTTTTGGTGATGCAGGTTTCAAATCCTCAAATTTTACCGACTATGAAGACTATGCTGATTCGAAATATGGCTTCGGGAGTGCACAAGAAGTATGAATAGTGTACAAATAAGTCGTTTGAATCATATAAAATCATAATTTATCATTCTGTTCAATGTGTAATTGTAGGTGGTTATGAATTTGACATTTTCACAAGCTGCACGTGGGGTGAACAAAGAGGTTACTCTTAATGTTGTGGATACCTGCCCGAAGTGTGAAGGATCGCGATGTGAACCTGGTACAAAAGCCATAAGATGCCAACATTGTAATGGTACTGGTATGGAAACAATTAGTACTGGACCATTCGTAATGAGATCAACATGTCGATATTGTCATGGTACACGAGTACAGATCAAATTTCCCTGTATGGAGTGTGAAGGCAAAGGTCAAAATGTAAGACCATATAGTCGAATTTCCTCAATATAATATTGGGTCGTAGTGAATGATAAGGATGTTCACTCACTTTTTATTGCGTTAGGTTCAACGGAAAAAAGTTATAGTTCCTGTCCCGGCCGGTGTAGAAGATGGACAAACAATTCGTTTAGCAGTAGGCAATAAGGAGGTATTTGTTACATTCCGGGTGGAAAAATCACGTTATTTCCGTCGTGATGGAGCTGATGTACATACAGACGCCGAAATTTCATTGGCACAAGCTGCGCTCGGAGGTACAGTTAGAATTCAGGGTATCTACGAAGACCATACAGTCCAAATTCGGTCGGGTACATCTTCACACACAAAAGTTCGACTCACTGGCAAGGGCATGAAGAAAGTCAACGGAGTTGGTCACGGCGATCATTACGTGAATGTAAAAATAGTTGCGCCAACATCACTATCAGAAAAGCAGAAAGCTCTGCTCATGGCTTACGCCGAGTTAGAATCGAACACACCTGGTTCAATCCATGGTGTCACTTCCAAAAAAGATGGTGAGCATGAAATTAATGGTGACTGTATTATGGTATTCATTACATAACTCAAATGCCACTTGGTACTCGCTTGAGTTTTTTCCTGTCATAAAAACACAAAATGAGAATATACTTTTAGACCATAGGCGAAAAAACTACAGAAGTCAAACGTATGGTCGTTATAGTCTAAAAGATCAATATGGGGATGAAATGATTTTTTTTTATTCTAGGAATGTCAGGGGAAACTCAAGCGAATCAAGAGGTACAGGGTGACCGCGAGCATGATAATGGCTTCTTCGGTAAAATTAAGAAAGCTATATTCGGATAGACGCTATTCCACGTGAGTGACTATACAAGTACTTCAACCGACCTTTGATGTGAAATCCTAATTTAATTTAGTATCTATCGTTCAGGTCGACGAATGATTATATCTGTACAACTGAAATAATGAGTTCTTTTTTTCACATTTATGGATATCATGTTTCAGGATCAAAGCAGTGCTATGAAGGTCCTCTGCAATTACTGGAATTGATAAGACAAGCCCTGGCTGATGTTGGTACGGAAGGCGCTACTTCTGAGGCAAAACCACAAATAAAGGCTCGGTCACCAAGTGAATCTGATGAACAAGTGGCATCTAGCAGCACAAATGACGGGATGAAAATGAAACAAACAATGTCGTGAATGGTAGAATAAGTAGAAATATCGTCATAACATAGAAATATTTCAATCAATACAGGAATACCAATGAAATGTATTCAAATCTCGTTTATTTCCCTCTATCATTCATCATCGAAGTGATATCGATCAATTCGGATAGGTTGGGATAGAAATTATATTAAATGAATTGGGACTTGATGAATGGCATGTATATGTAAAGCATGAATCATAAACAATAAAATTAATTATCTTGCTCTTCGAATTGTACAGTAATACGCATATATACGTTGGCAATCACTATAATACAAAATTTTCGTAGTTGACATAACTGGTGTATGACTTCCCTGACACGTTCGAAACCGATCGATAACGATGTAAATTATAAAATACTTCTTTACATGGACTTTTATTCCAATATCTATGAGCGTTTGTATGTAAAGAACACTGAGTACTTGCTCATAAATATACGTCCACCATATAAATATGATTGTTATACTCTTTTTCGGCCTTCGAATATACAAGATTTCTTTTCTTTATACAAAAGTGTTATATATTAATGAATGGACGGTTTGAAGAATTGGGCACATAAGATGGCCGAGTGATCATTATCGCATATCAACTTAGACGGAGGGTCTTCAAGCCCCCATAATTCTCACACTATATTTGTATGTGTAATGTATTTACATACAGCCAGATTGAAAATGTTCTTTCACTGCGTTGCTTAATCGAAAGCGAAAATCAATATCACTTGAACTGTTCAATGCACTTCAATCAGCAGACCATATTTGATACCAATATTTGTGAAACTTTCGGTTGCGGAAACACGCAAAACAGCTACTGCCATCGCAGCTATCGTCACTGCGCCCTCCAAATACAATCCATAAAAAATTCGCACTACCCCCGAAATAGTAGCGAGTCCACCAGCTGCTGTAAAGTCTAATGGAAAAAGCACACTTGCCGCCAACGGTCTCGATCGTCCGGCGCCAAATCCGATTATTCCAACCAAATAGTAGCTAGCTATTCATAACAATTGTCTCTGAGAATATTTTTTATCTTTCACGCGATGTGTACGATACTTACCAATCCAAATGAATGGCACCACCTTTACCCATTTAGGGACAAGATTTTTGTGTGATGTTCCATTGATTTCGGAATTAATACCATACTTTCTACGGATCGCAAAGTTCTGTAGACGCAAAGCCAGCAATAGACTTAAATTAAAGATAAGGAGGAAATGTGCGGGAATACCAAATGCAGCGAATATCACTGCCACTGTTCGTCCCGAAGTGGTGCGTGGTACTGGCGCGCCAAATCCTATAAAATTGATGTCGAAAAAGCATGTGATGACCCGCAAATCCATAAAGTATGTTCAAAGGAATCCGACTTGATTACTAACCCAAAGTTGTTATAAGAGAAATAGTGAAAAGTACACATCCAGAAAATGTCCAGAGTTGTCCACCTGGTGTGTCACCGCCTTCACCATAACCAGCATTCACAGCAGATAAAATCATTTTCTCATGTTTTGATACATAATAGTTGACTTTATTGCTCCACATAGGTTCCATTGCTCCTTCACTGTCTTTGAACTGACGTAGCTCCATCGCTAAACCAACAACAAGATCTCTCTGCATACCTTTTAATTCAAATACTTGTGCACGTTCACGTGGTCCTTCTGTAGCATAAAAAGCTGCCGCTCCAGCAACTGTCCAAAAAGTCAATAACCATGCTAAACCTGAGAATAATATGGTATTATTTAACCGATTTTGACCAGATTTGGCCAAGTTAATGAGAGATAGACAGTACATATGAGTTTATCTGTATGACAACTATTCGGTACATTATTTACCAAATTGGCAGAGACACACTCGGCCGATAAATCTGAGATGTCTGCATATCTTCGAAACTCTTCCCCCATTACCTTCGATGTCCTGATCGAAGATGTCTTTCAATGTGGGTAATACCTTCAGCATATACAATCTTTCACATCGACTGGTCTGAACACCAACAGATTTGGTCATGTTCTCATGCTGTGATAGGGTGGTAATTTGGTTCAATGCACCCTTTCTATTCAACTCGATGCATATCCCCTCCGAAACTGTTTTCTGCATCTCAATTGAATTCATTGATACAGGTGTACCTTGAATTTGGCAACATTTCGTACTTATTATATATTTATCACGAACATGTGTTCATATGATTCACCACAGCACAATACAGTGTTGCAGAATATAGCGATATTTTCTAAAAGCTATGATAAATATCTAGTAGTTGGTGAAATTGTCAGAACAAGAATAAATTATGAATCTAATGAGGTGGAATGACTCATTAAAAATGTGTATACCTGCAGCGCATACAACATCGGTATCATCGTCATCCTCATTTCGGTCACCTGTCATTTCCAAAGTCATACCAGTTATCACACGTGGATGGTTGGCCTTTAATAACTGTCTTGGGACAAAATGGTGAGGATGCACCGTATTGTCGAGGCGCACGAAATGCCCAACAAGCGCAACACGTAAATTTTGACACGCGGCTCTTTTTTTTGTCGAACTATTTTTCATAGATTTGCAGTTACATTCACCTAATAAGCAATTATCAGATGGTAGCGCGTTAACATTTGTTATTTCTCCGAGTGCGGTAGAGGATAAGTGATGAAGAGCCCGTGGTGGCGACGGAAACGTAGGCACATTCATATGCACAATTTGTTACTGCAGATTATAGATGTAATATAATTTCTTTCCAAAACTTCATGGCTGCAAGAACTCACATAATATTATAATGGAGCATAAACACTTGAATATATCATTATAATGATGACATACATGATTGTTAAATTATGTGCATATTATTTTTCCCGTTCTTTCACTTTATCCATTGAGCCTGACTAGTCATCGGCCGCATTGCTAGTGTGAAGATATATATGCACACTTATTTTATGAGGCCGAAGCGTGTGGTAGCAACTAATGAAGAAAGAAATTATCGAATGGTTGTGAAGAAAAAAATTGTGTAGCGTTACCCGCTCATGACATGATGAACGCCTGCGCGTATCGCTCGGCCACATTATACACCTGCATATATCTGTATTACCAATGCAATGAAATTTGCAACAAACCCTCAATGGCCCAATGCTTCATCCGTGTTGATCTGTAATGTCTGTTTGTCTATGAAACAATGTGATACAAGACATCGCGTATTGGCTGCTTCCTTCAACATTGATATTGATGGTTCCGAAGAAGGATGAACTGTTGATGATGTATGTAATTGATGGTTGTCGCATGAAAACATTTTTAATACTGCCACACATGTACTATAATTCATAGACGTTCATCTGTATTTGTATTAAGAGTAATGCAGTGCATGACGATGAAGCGGATTCGCCAACTACATTGTTTCGTTTTCTTCATCTTTGGTGTGATAATATTCATCATCATGGGAACAAGACATCATGTAAAGCCGAGACAACTATTTGGAGTTCTGAAAAATCGTGATGCTTCGGAGCAACCACCCGTTATTCGCCAAAACCATCAACTCAATTCATCGATTGAGCCAGCCTATACACCCGGCATGTATATGGCAGGTCAACAACCAATGAATATATCCGCATGTGATTGGAATTATCAACTACCCGCATGACTATCGTATTCGTCTCATCAAATAATGTCATCACCTCAAGCAGGAAAAAAAGGACCGTATCGTATATTACCATATATAATCCGAGGTGATGTCAAGTCTGCTCATGATAAGCCTCTTCCGAAGCTGACATTTTGTACTCATGCTACTGCTGATAAAGTCTATCATGTTGTTGAAATTGTGAAGCGGTGGGAAGGCCCGGTGAGTTTTTGTGTATTCGCTCCAGGTAATGATGCTGGAATTGCAGTGAATTTGCTAGAGCGGGCATGCCGGTGTGAACCACAAATGTCTAAGGTTCGAATAACATACATAATGTATTATTCGAATAATGAAAGAAGGTACAACCATTCATCAATTTATGATGTTTTTGATTACTCAGCTTTCAGTTCACCTGATATTTCTTGCATCGGATTTTCTGACTTCTTCAATGATCAACAATAAATTACAATCCACAGGCGATTGCACTGCTCGGGATCTACAATGGCGTGAACTTAATACAGAGAGGATACGTCATCAATTGATATACCCTATAAATGTTGCAAGAAATGTAGCAAGAAATCTAGCGATGACATCTCGAGTGCTAGTGTCTGATGTTGAACTTTTACCTAGTAACAAACTTGCGTCAAGCTTCATGAATATGATTCATGAGCGACCACCACGTTTTGGTGTCATATTTGTTCTACCGGTCTTTGAGATTGATCAATATCTACAACCACCCACCAACAAACGCGAGTTAATGGCCGCAATTAATAATGGATTGGCTGTGTATTTCCACAAATACGTTTGCATTCATTGTCAACGATTTCCAGGGATGACTCGCTGGATGATGAGACCTGATCCAAATCATGTGAGACCACTCATTGTTACGAGAAGAGAATATCCACATCACAGATGGGAACCTTTATACATAGGTACACGAGAGGATCCTCTCTATAATGAAGATATGTCTTGGGAAGGTAGACAGGACAAAATGTCTCAGGTATTTCTGTAATGGAGTATTATTTGGAGTTGATCGTTTAGTAATCCACACAACAAATACTAAAATTTATTCATCTCAATTTTATTTTCATTAGATGCTGGAAATATGTTTGATGAATTACCGTTTGATAATCCTGGACGGAGCTTTTCTTGTGCACTCACCAGGAATAAAGCGTCATTTGACGATATCAAACCAATCGAAGAATATTACGGAACGTAATCACATAATGCAAAACTCTCTTATTTATCAGACTGTTACGAGCCGGTTGCTCAAACAATATCCCGTTAACCGGAAGTGTAGGCAGTAGAATCACAGTTTCGTTATGTGATTGTAAAGTTGACAATGTATTATATAAATTTTGTACCAAAAGATCATCTAGACGAGTCGTTAAAGAAAGACCAAAGTTGATCTGGACAAAACTGAAAGACTATGAAATACACAAAGTGTAGTCTGTGGTGACGAATCTCCAATACAACTATCCACTGTGATGGAGAAAATGTGCTGAAATTGTTTCTTGCGATTCATCTGTATTCTCCCATCGAATTTCAAAGAAGGTTACAACCCCACAAGGAGAATATGATAGAGAAAAGTTATATTCTTTTAATATCGAATACGAAGGAGCGCGCTGACTTGCTCGAACATGTGAATGAAAAATATTTCAACATAATAATAAAATGTGAGTAACGTACATCAAGTCGTTCCTTTATTTTTACTTTTGATATGAAGATAATAATTAATAATAGATAATAATCATGAAATGGTCTGAAGTGAGAGATGGGGAATGACGTTTTGAGCGTGTTTTATGCCACATACGGTTCTCCGGCACATATTTGAGCTTCATGCGCTTCTGCCGGACTGCTTTTCGTGATGTTACCATTAATATTGAACTCATTGTTACCACATTACATACATATTTATTCTTTTCTTGTTTACGATAAAAAATCAACCATATCGCTGAGCGTGAAGGATTAAATACACAATACGCTCTTCTCAACAAAATTCCAATTTGTTTCCTCCAATTTCATTGTGTTCTCAAGTCACATATAAAAATGAGGAAGTACTAAGGTTTGGAGATTTAACATATGCATGACTACCACGTCATGGATTAAGTACTATTGCTCACCAGTTGTTGGAGATGTAATGAAGACATGAAAGCACATTTCGGGCTTGCATACTGATGTAAAATAGAATGCAAAAGAATGTGAAGGAGATGGAAGGAATACTATGAACAAATGAACGAAAAACGAAACTTCCTCATGTAATATCTTCGATATATCCAAGAAATTGATTGGCGTAAATTTCGTGAACTTGATAGGACAATTTCAGTCGCAGTCAGGTCAGATCATATTTCTCATCAATAAACTCTCTTCTATATATAAATATCTTTGCATGCCGCGTATATTTATCAATAAGTATTGATTTCATACACGAATATACATGACATATGCATATTAATAAGAAATGTGGAACCATAACGTCGAAGATAGGTAGTGAAAACAACTGGAACTATCAAAAATACTACAAAAATAATTTAATTCTATAAAAAGTTCCTTTGTTCTTCAAAGACTACTCCTAATTAATCTGGATATCGATCGAAAGTACGGAACGTAATATCATGGCGTAGAGCTTCCGGCACAAATATTTTAAATATAAGTAAAATTTAATATCCATATTCGAACAGTAACCAATGAAATAGAATCCGAATGTAATGCAAAGTAGTAGGCTGCAATTGTATATGCTTTTTTTTGGTCACAAACAGTATCTCTTGGAAATCGAACGATTAATAATAAAAACTTGCGGAAATGAATATTTTAACAATCAATTTTCAAGTTCATGATTAAATACAATTTGAATGATCGATTATCACTATCATATGAAATGAAAACGATCGATGTCAATTTTTCCAAGTGAATTGATGCAATGCTGATTACAAATCAGTGAAATTTTATCATGATAAGCGGTTCTTCAATGTAGATTTAGCCAGCTAGTCAGCCAACACGAAAAACGGACCATTTAAATTCTTTTATAGAGAAAGTTGTATAAAATTCTCAATATAGAAGCGCAATCAATAACTTGAATACTTCTCACCATCACATGCCATCATAATTTATAAATAACTAATAAACTCATGAATTGACTGTCACATGCCATCCATTAATAAATAGAGTACTGGTAATTTGTTCAATAACAAAATGAATTCGAGAAATTTTTCGTTTTTTCGTTATTTTTCACTTTGACATTAATTTTTTCCATAGGAATATGATACGTAACTCATGGCAGGATTATTGGAACATGCAGTTTCATCGCGATCGTGGATCACAATATGCTGCGCACACACTCAGTTATCGACCTCTTAATCTTCCTCAATTTTAATGATAACTTGCTAAATCTCTAACTATAACTATAATAAGATATCACATTATCAAGGCACCTCGCGCCCCCTTCCGCTACCTCCTCAAAGCAACATCTGCGTTTGAACATCAATTTAAAAATTGGTCGTGCTGTTACTACGGTTGACTTTTTTTCCTATAGCTCGGGATGACGTTCTATTTGGCGTTGATCGTAATCTATAACCACCTGCGAGTAACGAGGTGTTTATAGCAGTCATATTAGGAGCAATAGTTTTGAGACATTTCGCAGCCTCCTGTAGTTGCTTTGACAATATTTCATTTTTGAGTTTTTCAGCATTCAACTCACGACGAAGTTGTATCTTAGTTTTATTCCCGAATGGACATAACACTCTATGTTGCATCAAACACACTGCCGACGGCCTCGTTTCGGGATTCGGATGGATCATCATCTAAAGATAATTAAATATTCGAAAATAGGTGATACAAAGGTCAATTAATCGCACAAAAAGAATGAGGAATAAGATACTTACTTTTAACAACTCATTGAGGTCCCGGCTGTATTGTGGTAGTTCTTTCAAATTTCCATCTCTTATCTCGTGCCATTCGGGACCATTTTTTGGTAGGGGACCCCCTCCAGCACACTCATATACTGTGAGACCCAGAGAAAATATGTCTGCCTTGGTTAGATGAGTCAAGTCCTCACGTAAAATTTCTGTTGGAAGATAACGGCAGTCGCCCTCCTCAACTTGTGGATTATTTATTGAAGTTACATGACCAAGATCGCCGATTTTATATGTGATCTCTTCTTCAATAGTTTCTTCTTCATCGAAACCATCATCTGCCGAATCATAATTGACTGCGAGTAATCGTTTTTCTTTAGAGATGAATATATTCCCTGGTTTTATGTCCATATGAACAAGCTGCATGCTGTGAACATAGCGTAATCCTTCTGCAACATGGAGTAACAGTTGTCTGAGTTCTGCTTCGGAAAATGTCCTATTTTCTTTTCCACGTTCGATGATTGCATCCGCGAGACTTCCGCCGTTACAGTACTCATTCTGAATGATCATATGATTATCTTCTGCCCACGCAGAATAATATCGAACAACATGTTGGTGTTTTCCAAGTACAGCATGAGCATACACTTCGTTAAGAGCATTTTTCTCATTAACACTTCCTGCTATGGGTCTTATACTTTTTTTGATTGCATAAACGCAACCATCCAGTCTGTTAATACATTTATATACTGATCCAAATTCTCCAGTGCCAATCAGGCCTACTTCATGAAATTCTTGATGATACCGCGGGATATTAGATTCCTGTAACGCTACTCGTTTTGTTGGTTGCTCAATCTCCTGGTTATCAGAATCTTCCGAGTCATCTAGCAGGTGGAACTTTGGTATACGAATATCCGGTGAACTGGAACATCCATCACCAAGAAAGAGAAAACAGTGATGAATACAAAATATAATTGAAGAACATACAATGATATTGCAAATTTGTTAGTAATGAAATAATTCATGAATTAATAAATTACCCATCAAGGCTACGTTTCGATCTACTCCTTTTCCTCGCAGTTAGTAACATTCCATTGGGAGTAAAAGGATTTACGTTGGCAGCTGGTTTTTCGGACTTACTATGGAAACACGCTGCTACAGGTCTTGGTTTTTCCACTGGAAAAAGTCGTGTACATTTGGAAAGTATTGGTGTGTGCATTGTACTTTTCTCTACTAATGTTTTTGGAGTGGCTGGCGAATCAAAAAGCCTCAGAGCGCGTACTCGCTTATACGGTGGGCTACATGCCATTGATATTCTCGCCTGTGCACCATTTTCTCGAAGATGACTTTTGGTGTTCATAGGACCTGTGAACAATTATTGAAGAAAAAAATTATGGCTCTGCATTCGATCATGTGTACCATATATTGGGACATATCGAACTTCATACTGTATTTATAGAAAACAAAAGCCAATATTTTAGTGTTATTATTCATTTTACGACCATGTATCACAGAAAATTGTGTGCTATTGATTCAGTTACTATTCATCTCTGTAATCGTGGTCATATGTTAGTTTGCCAGTTATATTAGTATTAGTGTAATTTTCAATAAAACTGATTCGCGTAGATGTGGATGTTCTTCATGATTTGCAACAAGTACATAAACATAGTTCTTCATACGTTGCTACCAGCATGATCATTGGTCATACAAATCTGATTATGCAGCCAGTCGGATATTGTTGAACGTCAGTTTGCTGATCTGTTGTGATGATGAACCAATTGGCCAGACGATTATGTGTAATCAATTGGTATATAAGATGTTAATGAAAAATCCTATTTTGAAGTGATTAGACGTACAACATGACTTGAGACTTACTTTTTGGTATGGATTCACCATGTAGTCCCAATAATACATCCAGACTAAAATCGAATTACATGAAATGATGGGGTCTATTAACCGTAGATTTCATTTGGATACATATCTTCGTATATATTTTTCATTCAATTATTTCTATTCAACGTTATTTTCACGAATACATAAATTACATTTCATATCAAGGAAGTGAGGTAGCAAATAATCACAGCATAATGCAGCATATGTTGACTATGTCAATGGCGATTGTTTGGGATTTGAAATATTGTGGAAAAGAACCTATCAAAATGTATGCAAAGCGGTAAATTGAATGCCGAGAGAGATAGCGTCCATGCATAGACGGACTAACCTGTCAGAACAATATCTGGAATTTTCAAGTCACCATTATCTGGGGAATTACTCTGATTGTCACAGCATTCCATCATATTATTAAACAATAGTTTTCTCGGTTGTGGGTATGAAGAAAAATCTTCTGTTGATGAATCAAGATCTTCGACATCACATCCAGAGCTGTTGGTACGACAGCTGATATTGAGCTCTTCGTCTTCGATATCGTAAGCGTCAAAATTGAGCTTCTGAACGATTTCCATTTCATTTAAGACGTCACATACATCTACACAGCTAATGATTATCACTCATTTGCTGTATATACCATCGAAAATATAACATTTAATCAATTACTTAGATAATTATTGAGAACCACGTTCATTCAAACACAATTACGTATACCACGCTATTATTTGTTCGTTAAGGCGGGTGGTCCAGTTCCCTATAGGATGAATCCTACTGCCAATCATAATATCGCTTACATACGAACTTTCACTATGGCATTTTTAACGATTTTTACGATTGGTTCATTCACACAATGGCTTCCATATTTAATAGCGCCCTCTGCTTATTTCGTTTCTACCGAGTATTGAATTAGAAACTGTATTTATATCACGGTTATATACGTAGAGGATGGTATAGCAGAAAAGTTGCGTATCGCCATCAATGTCCCCTGATGAGCACTGATCAGTATGACCATGTACTAAGTGTCGGTCATAAACTCATAAGCCATTGCACAATCTATCGTGTACAAATAATTCTTCGAATCCACGAATAACATCAATAGCTTTCCTACTTTCGTATTTCCAAACATACATATGTGTAGGAAAAGAGAGGGATAGAAATTCACGGATATTGTTTCGCCACGTTCGTTCCCAGCTATTGAAGTTCATAACATAAAAGTGATGGAGAGTGGAATACAAATTATAATTCCTGACGATAAGGAGTCACTGTCAAATCAAAAGTCAAATGTGACTGAAGGGTAATTTATAGTTGCACAAATTCGACATAGTCCCATTAATGAGAACGTAACCTATCTCAATTCATTAACATGTCAATGAGATTCTGATATTGTATTATAACGTCAAGACCTCACATAAGCATATGTATTCGTTATTCATCTTATACACAAAACGTGTTACGATCCGAGGAATAAAAATCGTTTTTATGCATTCATAATTCAGATGAAAACTATTGAAGAGTCGCCAATGTGTGGCGAAAGGGGAATTCCGTCTGTATTGCCAGTAGAACTTTTTCGTCCGGATTTTCTGAAATTGAACTTTATTTTTTCATTACATCATGCGATGTTATTCAATTGCAACACAAGAAATCAAAAGAAATTTTTCATCATGTACAACAATTTCTACTGCAGGTTTGATTTCCTACAATTACCACAACTGCCACTATCACAATTGGGATATCCGTATGCACATGAATGGATCCAACATAGAAAAGCAACACTCAGGCCATGGAGTTTATTCTTAAATACTAACAATATTCGCGCACCTCCTAGTATGACAAGACTGAGTAAGAGAGTTATGAAAAATATTGAGTATTTTCAGAGCAACTATTTATTCGTGTTTGTGGGATTGGTCATATATTGTTTGTGAGTTTCTTTGAGGTATAAAGTGTATATCTAGGACCATCATGATGATAATATGTTTTTGTCGCAGAATCACATCACCACTTCTTCTGCTCACTGTCGCTGTATCTCTCGGTACTTGCTATAAAGTATCACAAAGACATGCTCGACAAGAGTTGATGATTTTAAATCACAAGTTGACTTTAGCACAGGTATACATGATAGTAGGAATTTGTTCTCTACCGATATTTTATTTGGTTGGAGCTGGTGCCGTTCTCTTCTGGGTCCTTGGTAGCTACATTTGTTAGGAACATGCCTTCACCTAACGGATCGACCTTCACAAAATAATTACGTAACCATATGCATTTCAGGTGTGTCCTGGTGCCTAGTGACACTGCATGCGGCATTCTATAATATAGACTCAGTATTATGTCCTGGTGAAGATGAGCTCAATGCGTTGATAATGCAAGATGTATGAAAATATTCGGATTTTTTCTTTTATTTAAAAGTAGTTTCGTATGAATCACGTAAGTTCAAAGGACCATTGATGTCAGTACGATTCGATTTTTTGCTGATCCGCATTTACATCCATCGAAAACACTACAAACCGAAATTTAAAAATTATATTGATGATTGTGGAAGAATTTACGAAATCCTCATAATCGATTAATATTAAATTATTGTTATTATATACATATAAGGTAGTGGAAACGTTTCCACATTTAATAATAAAGATCATGTCAAATGAACTTCATATGGTTTTCGAAATTTATCAATAAGTGAGACGTTATGGAAAAGATCAGGCGACGGTAGCGATCTATTTTACAGAAAAGGGAGAGAACTCATCTCCGATCATTTACAATATATTGAAACATTACGTCGGATATAGATTCACGAAACTTCAACAGAAAAATGATTAGAACCGATATTGTTATCCATATCAAATGGAAGTGTACAAACGTCTACATTTACTTACATTCGAAACATGGATATATTGGTTGATCAGATAGATGCATGTTTCACGCCAAGTCCATTGAATAAACCCTTCCGAATGTTTGCATGATTAAAAACAAATAATTATCCGTGTCCAAATGGTTCGCTGACATCATATATATGTGTATGTACGTTCGTATATATCGTTCATCTCTGTTCGGACACTCGTGAGAGTTCGGTTTTAATAAATCTATATTCAAAATCAAATCCCAGAATAAGTTCAGAATTTAGATTGGAGCGATGAACTAAAGTTATGTAATACGATGTATAATATTCTGCATGGCTGTGGTATACTGAAAACGAAAAATAATTTCTCTCCTACATGTACATATATATAGATTAGCGTCTAATGATTGAAACAAAAAATTTGCATCCACTTAATATTTTCCTCGTTTGTAGCCATGTACATGCAAAATACACTGTTAATATTTGGATGAACCTCATACAAGATACCAGTTGGACTTAATGGCAGACCAAGACACCATCACCCAAAATTCCATGAAAAACTCTGCAGTGTACCTATCAGAGTGACAGAGAGAGGTCATCATTTTATAGTTAGTAATATTTTGATCGGTCCATCTTCCATTTTCACAATATAGCTCTACTGGCTTGTATACACAATTTAAAAAAAACTAGATTTTTGAACATTCGGTGATTCATAATTCGAGATGATGACATAACCTGTAAAAATATACACATGAATGTTGGTTTGAACCGTCAATAATTGTTCTGTATATACATTTCCATAATAATGGGAATTGCACACTGTTAGGTTAAGTCACTACTCATGATATGGTATAACTTCTAACATCATTTGGATGGATTTTTTATCCACATTGGAAATTGAAACGCTTTAATATTACGTATATTCAATTCTGTTTATATTATCGATGCATGGTTTTCAAATAGATTTACTAACACAGATGATGTTAATACATATTTCGAGAACAGTCAGGGGTAAGCAAGAAAAAATGACAAAAGGGGTGCGCGTGCGGGTGTCATGAAATTCGTTGATATAATATCTAGCTGTAATGTTTTAGATGAAGTTTAGTAGCGTGACCAGACCAAATTATTGAAAACATCATTTTCATACAGGAGCCGACTAAACCCCACGAATATAAAGTGACATCATCCAAATTATATCTGAAGAAAACTCTGATTGAACTCAAAAAAGTAAGCTGAATATCGAATTGTAGCATTCTATTAAAAAATATCTTTAATCTTATACATCATTATTTATAGCTGTCAAACAGAATCCCTTCAGTCGAAATGCCTGAAAATAATCCAACAGACGAAAAATATACAATTAGTATGACTCAAAAGGCAAGAGTAGATAGAATTCATGTTGATGGTTTGAAGCGAACTAAAGATGACATAATAAAATCTCAAGTGAAAGATTTGTTCAACGCGAAGAATTTCCATCAAATAATAGATCATGTTCAACGTGTCAAGACTAGATTAGAAACATTGGGATGTTTCAAGAAAATCGACGTAAAAATTGATACAAGTAAAGGATTGAATGCCACTCCAGACGGTGTGGAAGTTACATTCAATGTGCGGGAAAAAAATCGACTTAGTGGCGGAATAACTACAATGGTTGGGAATAATGAGGGATCTATTCTCATACAAGCTCAGGCCCCCAACATACTTGGTCGTGGGGAACGTATTCAAATGGAATATTCATATGGATCGAGGAGCACGACAAACATCAATGTATCAGCGATGAAACCATTTGTAGATAGTTGGCTGTATAAAGTGTGAGTAAACGACGGTACCAATGTGCTGTCATATCTTAACCATAAAAGTAACTATTCACATGGGATTTTTCCAGATTAACCGCGAGTCTGTTCAGTACCACCACAGATGTACCATGGTCAGGTTATAAAGAAAAAGATCATGGTATACTATTGGATTTAGCTGTGATACCTGGTACTCTGAAGCAGAATTTTCAATATGAAGTTTCTTACAGAGATATTATTGCTGCTAAACAGGCTTCATTCAAAGTTCGTGAACAATGCGGACCGAGTTTGAAATCAGCGTTGAGGCACATCTGTTCAATAGACAAAAGGAACGATACCATATTTCCAACCGGTGGTAGTCTTGTTCAATTCACCTCTGAATTAGCGGGACTTGGCGGTGATATTGGTTTTATGAAATATGAATTGATGTTACAGAGCAACTGGACCCCTCATGAATACCTGGTATATGCATGAATTTATAAATACACATATAATAATAAATTTCAACGTTTGATAACTGAATATTATTCATATACCGAGGCTCATCAAAAAATTTCCTCCACAGTCATTTCAACTTGGTGCTCAAGCAGGATTTTTGAGTGGAATAAGCAACGATATGCAAATCAATATTGCAGATCATTTTTTCCTTGGTGGGCCGATGAATCTCCGTGGTTTCGCTAGAAGAGGTTGTGGTCCACATGAGGAGGGAAATTCCATTGGAGGCAATACATTTTGGGCTGCAGCTCTACATTTGTATACACCTCTACCATTCAGACCAGGGAAAAGTAGCTTTGGTGACCTCTTCAGGCTGCATGGTTTTGTTAATGGTGGGAATTTGGGTGATATCACATTTTCGAAAGGTACCCTACATTTCTGCCATGATAATTGATGTTTCACTTCATTGAATGTAGATTGACGATTCAATTTCAATTGCAGATCATTATTTTACTGACTGTATGAAAATATTCAGAGACAATATACGGCTAGCCGCAGGTGGTGGAATCGCCATGAGAATCGGTGGTATGGCTAGAATTGAATTAAATTTAACAATACCACTACTAATTGCAAGAGGCGATGTAACCCAACAATATCAATTCGGGATTGGGGTTCACTATTTATGAAAGCAACTGGCCACCAAATAGTACTTCATGATTGATTATTGACATCATGCATTTTGTGCTGCATCATGTTCGCCCCTGTTACCTAACTTGGTAGAACATTCATTAACTTATGTCATTACAATGCTCATGTGATACCAATAGAAAATTTACTACAATAAAATATTGAACTTAGAAGATCATGAATATTCGACACGAATGTATGTAATTCCGAATTTAAATTCTTCTCCCTTCGTTCATGATTGAATGTAAGAATTGTATTAATTGGATTTATACGATAATTCAGAAGTGGAACCTATTTATCCCAGACATTAGAACAACGGATGATCCATCATCAGTTGTTATTCTTCTCATTTCACCTTGTGCTATTTTGATTCATGTGAAATATTACGATGTTCCAATATTGGATGACCACTATTATACAGCCAATCTCAAATTCACGCGCCTTTCAGTTGACTTACCATACTAAGTTCATGCTACACCGCCAGCAGCGCTCATAGTCTTCTGATATAACAGTAGTCATACGCATCGAAGAGCTTTCGCCAGTCAGTCAAAACGAATATTCACCAAATTTCGAGAAAGGAAAATGGCTGCTTAAATTATCAGAATCAGTGTTTTGCAAAGAATAATGTGTTACATTACCATGGAATCTCTAAATATCTCCAGAAATAACCTGCGAAAACTGAACATTGTCGAAACAAGCAAGTGCATTGAATTTGAAATCCAGCGAAAGCGGAAAAATTCAACATTTATCATTCCATTCGACACCTGTCATTGTTATTGTCACGTATGCCAAACCTATGGTTGTAAGTATGCATCAATTGATTATTAACATGAATACAGATATTATAAGGAAAAGAAGCACCATGCATATCTAGTGACAGTTTTAATATCCAATATTATCCTCATGGAAAATTATTCATTTTAATCTCGTTGAGACCTATCAGTTTACTTTTATATACACGCATTATATATGGATATGAATAATTTATCGGTATTAAGTGAATCTGTCTAGATTATTGAACGCGCAAAAAGAACGTATTCCATTGTATATAAGTGAATGAGCCTCTCATAAGTTTCTGCAATTATCAGGCATTAGTGATAGGTACATTTCCACAGTCTGTTGAGAGGTCATAATGTCTCATCTATCTATGCTAGAGTACACGGTCTGTCCCCATTCTTCGATTCACTTATCAGTTCGTTTTTTTATTTTCCAGTCACATTTATGAGTGGAATAACGAATGGTAATTGGCAAGAAACATCTGATCTATTGATGAAATGATGGAGAGTTCATCGAGAAAATCTCCGTCGATATTTAGTTCAAAATTATCACATCTGTCAGTTGGGTTATCATATCCAACGTCGAACTTGATTCCCAACAGAAAATTTTTCGGTGGTTCTGGAGTAGGAACATTGACTGAATCTTATACAGAGATGTCACCCGAAGAAGATCGATTACTGAGAATGGATAAAACGAGTATCTTCCCAATGGTTCCTCAGAAGGAAAATAACATTCTACAAAAAATGGCTTATGCGCTCAGTCCACTTATTAACTTTGTATCCAAAATTCCCAATTATATATCCAGTCCCAATAATACATTATCAGTCACTGTTGTACCTAACGAAGGGATCATATCATCAGAATATCTATTGAGAAATTTGACTCGGAGTAAAAAAAATATGAAAACGCGTATTGAGTCATTAGCTGGCATCTTTGAAAGTGTGAAGAAAAGCACATTGCACGGAGTATTGCAGTCGGTCGAAACCGAGCTCTTTCGTGAGCAAAAGATGAGCAATTCATTACAAAAAAACTTGGTAGAGCTTTGTACTCCTTTACCTGTGACAAGGGTTAATGATGGACACATTGCTGACGTTAATGTCCAGCCCAATAATATACCGAGTTCTAAGAGTGACTTAAACATGGTAACTAATGGGGACATACAACATGTGAAATATATGAAAACTTCTACTTCCCAAATCAGTATTCCGCTGACAAGGAACAATACATCTGAGTATTTGAAGAAGGATATGCGGACAGGGATAATAGAAGCCACGAAAATGGATAACCATGAAATGAATGTGAATGAAAAAACTGAATTTAATCGCTGTACAGGTCTAGAAATGCCGATAGAAAAGCCTCTGTTGCCAAAAATCTGGAGGAAATTCAATATGATTGCGCGTCATAGAGGTAAAAGTCGTGGGAAATTACAACTGAGGAAGTCTGGCGTGAGTCAGTCGAAACACAGAAAAGAAAGACTGAAGCAAAATCTTCATGATGTTCAAAATGAATTGCATGCTCATGGAGAAGTTCGGCACGATTGCTGGAGAGATGATGATGATAATGATTGTGATAGTGCTTCGCCGGTTGAAATCAGAACCATTCCTCAATTCAAAAGAGTTCCTGTAGAATATCAAAATACGAAGTCACGTCACCATCTGACGGTTATTCAAAAATGTTCATCGCCCAACAATTACATTTCTCCTAAATGTAAGTTTCGATCACGTCATTCTTCCGGAAAATCAATCGACTCTGATGATAGCGACCACATAATATTTCGAAACGATTCAGAACCAGAAAGTGAAGATTACGATGATGGATCAATCTGGAGTGAAGAGAGTGATCAGTCCGATGTCCAGTCAAATCGTAAAGTAATTATTTTTCTTCCAATTTCGCAGAACTACCTCCTATCTATCCTTATACATCTATATTAATGGATAAATTTATTCATTTCAGGTTCGTCTCAATCTCGAGCCGACGGTACATGTAATGATACAATGGGATTATGCATACCGTGCCGCTAGAAAAGGACCTTGGGAAGAGGTAGCGCGCGACAGAGCACGTTTTCGTAGCAGGATAAACTCTGTTGGTGAAATTCTCCAACCCATACTATCATTGCAGCACCGGGAACGCATTTATAAGAACCGTATTAACTCATCGAACTCCTCATTCGGGATGGATTCGAATTAAACACTGAGAGGGCCAGCACCAAAACATTGGGATAGTTATTCCAGAATTCATTTCTGCTGTAAAATGATGATACAGTGATCCAATGAGTTATTGAATTTTACAATCTGAGATTTATGTTCGACTGAGGTTAATCGGATATAGATTCTGATGCCATTGCATATTTATTTTGTATATACATAGATTGGGGTATCTGAGAGACAACGGAGAAAGCCAGTATACATTCATGCGAAATATTCATTTAATATATAAATTGAAAAAATGTAAATAAACCGTGTACAATTGTGTGAATATATTCATAGAATTCGATTGGAAATTTATATTTGAAAAAGGTAACATTTTTTAATAACCTATAAAGCATTCTTGTATTAATTGTATGCGGAGTTACTACAACCCCGATACTATTTGTAACAAATTACGACATTAATAGTGCATATTTATGAGGCAATTACAAAACAATAAAATATGTGTTCCAATGTGCCTATCACTACTGGTAATGGGAGAATTTGTTTATTCGAACACAGTTATATTTCAATTGAAGACAACAAGAATTATACGGAAGTTTTTTCATACGAAACGAGAAAGATCAATTGAATTCCCAATTATTGTTCCTGCGTCACACTGAAAAAGTGAGCTTTCTGTAGTTCATAATGGCGACTCTGACGCAATATATTTTTTTCATTATTCTAAGTGTTTGTAGGAATTGAATCGTTAGGACTTTATTGTATATAGATGGAAATGATGTCAAGGATACATGACATGGTTATGTAATACAGTGTAGTGATTCTCGTATCAATCAACATAATTAATTGCTAAGTGTAACTCTTGGTCGGATTCATCTGTCATCGAAACTGAAAATGATGGCAGAGTTCACAATGTTGTTACGTACATTGACATATTCCAACAAATGGATACTGGAAACATGAAAAATTACTCGGCGGTTTCGGCTCAGTGCCCACCTGATCACTGATTCTCATAAATGCTGTTTATATATCAAGTGCAACATATATTTTATGATACTTGAGTTGAGTGAAGGCCTCAGAGACACGCCTTATGACTACTTAATGAATACATAAGGGTATTTGATATGTTTTTCAAGTAAATCTATAATTGATACAAAATCAGTAGGCTCATCATATGCGTGACGACAAAGTCGAGAACAGAAGTTATAAGCGTAGCAAACCGGAAAAGGATGGGCATGGCTTTAGAATGGATGTATAATCGCGATCGTATGCACGATAATGTTGCAATGCATGTGTAATAAAAAATTGTCACGGGTCGATGGTTGGCACAATGATACGCCGTCAAGAACACTGGCCCATGAATCACTAGTTGACTAACGTTTTTCACTTCATTATGATTTATCACAATACCAAGCCCAATATCAGCCGAAAGTCCGAAAATTTGAAGGCAATCATCAATTCGATAAATGTAAACTCAAAAGAGATATACAAAAAAAACGACCAAATTACACGGTTGGATCAACAAGAAAGAAAGAGGATATTCACTAAGCATCATTCATTACTCAACACCCGCGATATACACATACATATGTATTAGTAAGCCATCGGATACATATTTGTATTGCTTCTACTTTCTAGTTCGCGCTGACCAGCTGTCATACAAAAATTCTGTTTGTTGTGCCTCAGGCACGACCGCAATACTTTTTCTCCACTTCATTTCTGTGAATCACTCTTCAATCTAATTTCAAAACTCGTGATGAATAGTCAATAAAGATAATGCACCAACTGAGTATCCAACATATTACGATTGATGTAGAATGTATGGCACTCTTGCAGGTGTCACACGAGTAATATTTTTTGTTAGATAGTAACATCTGATGTTGGCTGAAAATCACAGCATGTGTGAAAAGCCAACGCTACTCTCCAGTTGTTTAAAAAAAAAAACGGAGAAATATCCGTGAGAGTGAGAGAGATATGTGGCGCATATGAGCCATTCGTTTGCTTGTACACTTTCACCGTTTCACGATCCATCGTCTGCGAGCGCTTTTCATTCAATTCAATATGTTTCAATAGCTTTACACTGTCCTTTTGTTATTTGAAAGAGCAGTGAATATATGTTTCGCTTTTGGTATCCCATTATTCGATGATTTTTTTTTGATATGTGATAGTGAGTTCATTATTGTAACGATTATAAATTAACATGATGGGCCAACCAAGAACTATGAAACAAACCAGTGTTAGGCAAAATGAAGCTTTTACACTAAGATCGAGTGGCTTTCCTACGCAAATTCTTGGAAATCGATCAAGTATCTTGATTCTAACATTTGTGTAATAGAAATCTATTTTATAGTCGCTCTGCCTCTTACATATAACAGATAGGTAATGATTTTCAGAAGACAGAGGAAGAGTATCCGATTTTTGTCGATGTATGCTGACAAGCATCAAGTAAATATGTATATAAACGCTGCGGTGACAGACAAACTTTCGCCGTTTCCATGAAATTCATGGATATCATTTTACGTGTATGAAACTTTTATTTATTATCGCTTCTTATATCATCTCTAAAGCAACCATTAGAAAGATACCTCGTGGATTCCGATATCTTCTACATCCAGCCTAATAGAGAACTTTGATGAATAGTAGTATATGGTTGTACCTTTAATTTCGATGGAATATCCAATTTTTCCATTGCGGGTATTGAATACAAGCAATTGGATGATCCACAGTCGTTCGAGTGCATTTAATTAGATGGGGCGAAAGTATATTCATAAAAGTTACGATGCATGCTTGGAGAATGTAACAGAATATTTGCTATATGGAAACGGCTATAATGATTCGCATGATGATTCAATTGCAGGCACCAATCATATTCAACAAAAGTGTTAGAATGGAGCAGTAATGTGGAATAATTGAATCGAGTAGCGAAAAAAAAGGTGTATGTGTATGAAATGGTATTGTATGAAACAGAAATATAAATAAAAACTTGCTTACTGATCAAGGTGATGTCAAGTTAATATGTATATATAAATGTATATTAGAAAATAAGGATTGTCATGGAGTTTGTAGCGAGCCAGTAAACACCACATTGGGAATTGTCGATTTTTGCATGGAGGGGCGATGTTTCGCATACATGGGGAACCCCGCCTGCCGTTCACCTATAAAACCCAGACTGGAAGATCGCTCCCAACCAGTCACTGTCATTACATATATCCTGCCACTCTCTTTGAAAGTCGCTGTTCTATCGGAAACAACAGAAATTTTGAATTAAGCACCATGAAATACTTGGTTGTCGTATTCATGCTGGCAGCATCGTTGATGACTGTGGGAAGAGCGTCACCGGCTGAAGATGAACGACCTAAAACCTACAGACGGCTCATTCCAGCTGATGTTCTAAGAGGTGAGTATCATTTGCAATTTCCAATTAGTAGACACGTGAATATTACCATACTTATACTCATTTATTTTGGAGCCTTTTTTATGTTGAGCCGTAATGATAATCCAGGAGTATCACAGGTGAAAGAACCGCATGTATTACAGGGTGTCCGATGAGAAAGCGAAAGTGATTTTATCACTCTCAGTTATTTACATAAATACATCCGTATACACGGCGCATACGCATTTATATACATTCCCATTCCATATAGATATTTTACTCGTTCCTTATCACTTCCTTACCATCGACCAGAACTAAACATAAAGATGAATTGTCCTTCCATATAGGATGATAATCTCCCGAAGAGTAGAGATAATCATAGACAGAAAATTACGAATGTAACAAAGAAAAAATTGAATAATCGTGGAAAAAAAAAATATTGTCACAGATTTCCCGGGGATGTGCTTTGCTTCTACCAAGTGTGCAACAGTGGAACCAGGTAAATCATGGGATCTTTCACCATTCTGTGGTCGTTCTACCTGCGTGCCTGCTGATGATGATTCTGGACATTTGTTTGAGCTGGTTGAGGATTGTGGACCATTACCCAAGGCCAACCCAAAGTGTAAGCTCTCAGACAAGACCAATAAAACTGCAAGCTTCCCTGACTGCTGCCCACAATTCGAGTGCGAAACGGGTGCCAAACTCGAATATCCAGAAATCCCAACAGTACCGACCACCGAGGTCGATGATGAAAAACCAAAAGACTCAACCACTGCCAAACCTTGATGATGAATTTTCGCGGAATGAGTCGAAGGCTCATCTAGTTGCAGTTTATCCCACTTTTTCAGACGTGTATTTGGATGCTAATCGAGGTCGCGATGTCAGCTGAAATTTTTAATCGATCAACCATGTACTTGATGGGATTTGATTAAATTCATGACATTAGCCAAAAAACACGTACAGTATCTGCGGCCTACTCATTGTTTATTCGATTTATATCGTTTGATCGGTGATCCGGGTTACCTCACATGGAAATTTGCTACATTCGATGGTGCATCTACGATTTCACTCTATCAAATCTTACTGCCGACATCATCTTCATACTTACGCAAAACCGTGCTGATAAAGTTCTCTAGTATAAATAAACATTTACCATTTATATCACGATATAATTTTTGAATAAGTATATACTATGAATATAATAACATTTGTGATTCGTAATATGTAACTATTATGCATATGTATATACACATTGTCGATAATGATCATGATGATAATAATACTATTATATTTATAAATTTGTGCTACTTACACCCAATGAATTGTCTGTCATACATTCACCTCATCCCACGATCTAATCATTTCCGGTGTGTGTTCTAATGGAATTGTAATAGTTCATTGTACCCATTATCCCGTCCTGAGTGCATCATGACAAAGCTTCATCGTATACCTGCACAATTCACATCTATGTATCTACATAATTGGTAGTATTGCTGATTTCCAAGCTGATATGTCGAATTGAAGCATTATAAGACATACCTGGGTACTGATGACACATTACAAATTATAAGAAAAATCATGTGATATTACTCAAGAAAATATGGGAGTCAAAGCGACTAGAATGCAGGGGGTCCCACAAAGAAGCATGGATATCTCATACGAATGTCTGCGTACATAATCAATTCAGATAAAAAATCACTCCATAATAAGGTCTACATCGGGGGGAACAATACGATCGCCACACTCTTTGCTAACCGCAAGGTTTGATTGTCCTTCTAAGCTATCTTTGCAGCCTCTCTTTCTCAGTTTGAAATTCAAATGAAGGTGATGTTGACCAATGCTGACAAACATCATAATCAGGTTTGGCAGGTATTTATTCATGAATTGGCGATTGCGACAGTTCCCAACTGATTACAGTTCGGAATTGGTCTTCCGTGTTGGCTAAACTGTTTGATCGACTGTTGACACCGCGTATATCCACGGTAATTTTTCATTAGACACATGACTATTTCGTAAAGTCCATCTCGATACGACCGTTTATCAATTATCCCGCATATATGTAATATAGATCTGGAATATCGATATGTGAACGCTCATTTCTAATTCATGAAATTTATTCTCATGTCAAGTTGGTAATCCTTAATATTGTTTATCATAGACAAGAGTGAGAGGCGATAATCCTAAAGTTCCGGATATTGGCACTGTGTACGAGGGGCTTCTTATTACATTCTTCATCGTTTGATACATATACGTTCTATGTACATGTATGTGTATATATATATTTATATGTTTAATGACAGAACAAATCTGATAATTGATACAAACTGGCTAAAACTGAAGAGAAGTTGAAGAAGAGGAATTGTTTAAACTTTGAACGTTGGGTGAGACTGCATTCAAATGAAAATGGGCGAACTGGTATGGGGAATAAAGAATGGCGATCTCGATCAAGTTCGAGATATTGTAGAAAACAAAGTATGTGTCGACCGTCTCCTTTTTTATATTCTTCCAACCACAATGAAATATTGAAGTACTTGATAATTTTCTGATTCTGTTCTCATCCCTAGAATATTGACGTTAATGAAATGATCGATGGCAGAACGCCCTTACATTATGCAGCAGATTATGGACAGAACGATGTAGTGAGGTATCTTCTGGAAAAGGGTGCAAATGCCAATGTAAGATTGCCAATCTCTTAACAGTCCTAAATATATTGGTAATAAGTTAGCAAATCGTGCATTGATTCTCTGATTATTCATACAAATGGAAATGTGACAGGCAACTGACAAGCACGGTATCACCACTCTGCTTGCTGCGATTTGGGAGGGTCATACCAACTGTGTGAGGCTCTTATTAGAGAAAGGTGCAAAACCCAATGGATTGACACCAGATGGTACGAGTTACTTAGATGCTGCTGAGAAAGATGAAATCAAAAATCTTCTCCGCCAATTACATTAACTCACTATGACGTTTGTATGTAAAGTATGAATTTACCGTCACTCTTGTATGCATTTGTATCCACTCATAAAGCCCTTTTGCTGATTATCATTTGACCTTTTTCTTCCTTGTATACAATTTTAAAAAACATTTCCAGTACCTATCATAAATGCTTCATGAATGAGAAAAAAATGTAACGGAGATTTGATATATTATAGTAGTAACTGCTGAATTGATATGAGTGCATCAGCAGAGCACAACTAAGAGGAATTGTCAACCACTGCGTTTGCTCCTCCACCTCTCCCTAATTATATGTAATAAGTTATATTGTTACTGTATTCAGTTTTCACGTTAGTCATTGAAGCTTGAAAATAATATTTGTGAGATTGATTTATTGATAGCACACAGCACATTCCTGTGTTTGCACCTAACCAGGTAGCCTGGTCGATTGTCAGAAGAAACGTGAATATCTATGATATTGGTACAAATATATACATCAGGAGCAATATCTGTATCCCTGACTCCATTTCGTTTTACCACCAACTGACAAATATTCATATTTGTAATTATAAACTTGTGTTGTATTTTTAGTAATAAAAAAGTATATTTCCCATATGCAGTACTCATCAATGATCACTCTTATTCTACCCCTGAAATAATGGTATCAAAAAAATTGAAATTCTGCGTAAATTTGGATTTTTTCATGTTGGTTGATAATTATCTACTTATACATAAGTTTTGAAAATAAGTTTTGTTTCACAATTACAATGAACATATCTCGGATGAATTACAAAAGTCGACCACGACAGTTGGACGCGCCACATTTACAAATTATCACTTTTCCAGGTATACTTCCAACATCGTAACTATAATTCCATGTTAATTCCTGACCTGCTCTTATGAAGTTAAGAGCAAAGAACGCTACCCATGGGAATCGAACATCATGCGTGTCGACAAATACATTTTGGACGAAGACATTCGGGTCGCAAGAGTGCTGAAACAGAAAACAACACAAATATATGTACAAAATTTGGATTGACGTAGCAGTACATTTCTATTTTCATAAATTTATATTCACATTCAAGTAGCGGCCAATATTTCCTGTAGTTTTTGCATCCATGATATAGACAGCTTCATCTTCACCGAAAAAGTCACGGACTGATTTGAACTTGAATTGTTCGACTTGAGAAGGTTCTACAGTCGGCTCGAACCTGCTCGGTTCCCGCCTACCATTACCCTTTTCCTCTCTATCATCTTTGTCATCTTCATCACTACCATCCTGATCGCCAGATCCCTTATTCGATTCCTTTCCCATACTACCATCCTCACTTTTATCTTCAGTTAAGTCTGGACTTGCTGTGTCTTCACTTTTCTTTCGTTTCCTCAAACGTCTCTTCATGGAATCACTATCCTCTGCAATTAACTTGGTATATTCATCATTGAACTGTTGTATATTGAATTCTTCATCCGATTCATTTGTCGTTTTTTTCCTCATGATGTGCCGATCCATCTCCGTAAATTTCTTCTCTTTTGTTACTGACCCTTCTACAAGATTGTCAGTTGCTTCAAGAGCTTCAGCCTCGAACCCTTCTTTTATGCCTTCGACCACTTCTACGTAATCAAGTTCGGCCAAATATTCATCGCCATAATTTTTTCCACCTTCATTTGCACCTTGTTCTGTTAGTAATCTGCCAGCATAAATACAGATGAATGAACCAACAGGAATATCATTGAGACAACGTATGCCCCAACCGCGGGGTGCTGTTTTGAACACTTGAAGTTTTAAACTAAGTGGATGTTGTACAACTCTATTAAGACAAGTTTTTACAGAACATTTACAGCGTGAATTACACTCATAAATGCCAGTAGTGACAGGCTCCGGTAATCTCTTGTAAACATATCCAACCGCGTGATTTGGCACTCGACCACCGAATGTTGCGCCTTGCATTGTTAGTTGCCAACATTGACATTTGGTTTTATCTTGACAGTCATCTTCACAGTCACAACAGCATAAAAACTCTGGATCAATATTCAGACGTACTCCCTCAGTTGGTTCTCTGATGGTGCTATACCTTATTGTATCTGGTAACGCATGATCTATTTCATTGACGCAAGGAATCGGTACATTCTCAACACCATAACTCAAATCTTTGATATTTACAAAACATTTATCGAGGACGAATTCTGCTAAACAGTGTACCCAACAATCAAAATCGAACAAATCTACCGACATTGTACTTTTAGTTATCCGTAAATAACTATGTACTTCTTCCATATTACGCAGTCTGACGCCACATGGCGCTTGATATAGCGTAACTTTTTTACCCTTTGGATACTTGCACAGCTGACGATTCCATCCACAAAGCAATGGAATAGACAGAGGAGAATAACCTTTGAGATCATCTGGCGTAAATGATATTCCTTTGATACAATTATGATTGCATTTGTGAGCAATGAATTTTCGTGTTTGTATTTTATTCTGTGTTTGATAATATACAATGCTGTGTGAAGGTTTCGATTCAGCACTTGTGACATAATTTGTTGTATCATTAGTACTCTGCCGCTTCGCAGTACTCTTTTTAGCAACAGCACGCGCTTGTGTTGGAATAGCTATTGTTGCCGTTGTTGATATTGATATTTGAGTTGTAATTGGTGACGCCGTAGTAGGAATGGTGGTAGTTGTTGGTGCTACTCCGGATGTGATTGAAATAGGAGTTATCGTAATATCTTTCGGCACTGCCACAGGTGGAACATGTGTTGAACGGATGATTGGTTGTTGAAAAGGTTCGCTAGTTTCATCAGGCAAAGTGGCCTCTTGTTCAACACTACCTGATGTATATTCAACGTATGGTAAATTATTTTTGTTCAAAGTGCCCGTCAGACGATGACGGCTGGGAGTATTGATTGAAGCATGATGACCCTGTTGTCTAGCATTAGCTTTTAATAATTCCAAGAAAAGAGGTCCAAGTCGTGCAGAACCCCGATATATCCATTCGGTCCGACCATCTGCATCAAAGTGCATCTGAACTAAACTTGCGTCTACTTGTATCACTCTTGCAATCCACCATTTGCCATTCCACTCTGTTTTGACGACTTGGCCTTGCTGAAGTTTTACCATTGGTCGCTCCGGATATGATTCCAAATACTTTTTTACAAAATCACGTGATTCGATGGGTATATCTTCCCATACTCGAAGAGAACTTTCGCTGACAACATAAATGAATTTATGTGCCACATATTGTGCATATCCGTCGTCGAAGAAAACTAAATATCTATACTTGTTTGTAGCTTTTGGTGGTTCAGCAATAACTCCACTGTAATAATTGCTTGTTTTTATGTCACTGAACAGTGCTACAACTCTCGTAGCAACTGGAATGACAACTGGGCACTGTTCATGTATAGCCAATTGTTTACCAAAAACCGTTTTTGTTTGATTATTATATCGCTTGAGCATGTACTTAACTCGATAAGTCATCGGTGTCCTAGACATGATTGCAAGTACTTTCGCTCTCCTCCATGGAATGAGAGGATGCTTCATGACCAATACCGAATTATCCACCTCGGCAGCACGTCGTATCAGTGCCCCATGTGGCGGTAGACCATATTCCATCCCAGATTTGTCTTTTTGTTCGACCGACATTACTTCAACTTGATTGTCCGGTGCTTTGGTTGCAGGTGGCGTGCGGATTTGTGTCACTTTTTTTGTAGCTACAAGAGTATGTAGCTGTCCAAGATTCTCAGCCGGACTGTCATCGATATATAATTCCTCAAGATATTTGATATCAGGTTTGAATTCATCATACAACTTGTTTCTGATAGAATCCATTTTGGCTATCATGATTTTTATATCGTGATCTAGAATCTGATTAGAATCTGCAAATTTTTTCTTATATTGTTCTGTGTGTTCTCTGTAGAAACATGATTCAACGTGGATTATTCAAAAACTCACTATCAATTTTGTCCCATTGTGATTTGAGAATTCTGTGGGCTTCTGTGACTTGGTAATCAATGTCATATTTCGTGAAAATATTTGATAAAGCATTATCCATTTTTTCACCGATGCTTATCATCACATCTTCAGGAATATATTCATCTATAGATAGAGAAAATGAAAGACAACATACGTAGAATAAAATAACCACACAGACAGGTCAAGTGGACATAATACAAATGAAATAATCGACAACGAACCCGGGTGCGATTCACTCTTTCTATTGTCATCTGATTCATCACTATCAGAAATTTCCACTTCCATCGTGTGATCAGGAAATTCGCAGTTCAATAGAGGCTCTCGCCGATAGAGAGCATTTGCCAAAATTTCCTGATGTTCTATGGCAGCTTCGAAGCATTTCTGACATATGAACCTTTTTTTCTTTTTCGTTGAATTAACACCATAGTATGCACATGCAAAACTTGGTGCTGTCTTCATATTTATCCCTGAGATGCATTTGAAATTTATACATGTAGCTATACTTCTTCGTGAATTTTTATGAGCATTCTTCTGTGCTTCAGATTTTTCATCTTCGGAGTCAAGTTCAATAATTTCTAAGGTTTTCCCTTTCGACATGGTTATTCCTGGATTGAAAAAACAATAATTTACATTCAACATACAATTCCAAAGTGTTTGTGATGAATGAGTTGACGATATCCGAATGCATGTTCAAAAGACTGATCTATCTAAACTCAACATACAAATACATAAAGTTGAATGTACTCACGATACGAAAATGTCTTACTGAATGTAGTAATCGCAAATTGCTTAGCTGATGGTAAGAGCCATGAGGTATTCGCTGCAACACATCACTTCACATCATTCGTATCGTTGCTTCTGCAACGTGACCGTGACACTATTTATTTCTCAGTTATGATGACTGTAAATTTCGTAAATGATCAAAACACCTCTTTCGAATACATTTACACACAAGCATCCATACCGTTGTGTATGTGATAATACATGTAATGTGTGCTCGATCATGACTACCAACTGCTGAAACAAGTTCTACAATCGGGCACCGTAGCAATTGGCGCGAGTTCCTAATTCTTCAAGTAGTTCCGAGCCTCCTATCGTCAAACTAATGAATGATCAACATCGAGTCAGGCTACCATCTGCTCACACATGTATATCGTTGGGAAACAAACAGTAACAAATTAAGACAAGCCGCAATATTGTGCCGATAAACAATCGTCGACACTTCAGGCCGATTTCGTTTTCATATAATGTTGCGATTATGAAATACTTGACAATTTCCATTGATGAAAGCATAAGTATATAGTGAATTCATCGGAGTTGAGGGATTTAATCGAGATATATGTATATAATTATTTATATTCAAAAATTTCGAAAAAATGTCTATCGAAATTGAATCAGCTGAGTAAATGTCATGATAATCTATAATGAATAATTATGTCCAATTAATTGTTAATGAGCATCATTTTTGTTCCAGTGTAATACGTTTAATTCAGCAGTATCTCAAAGAGTCGAATCTGGTGAAGACTCTACAAACACTCCAGGTAATTTCTCAACAATCAGGTCTAGTTAAATTTCCACCAGAAATCTGAATGCAATCACGCAAGATGTTTTTTCATTTGTTCTGTCGATGGCAACAATTAGGAAGAGACAGGAGTGTCTCTGAATACAGTGGACAGCGTTGATGGCTTCGTCGCAGATATAAACAATGGTCATTGGGATACTGTTCTCAAAGCCATTCAATCTCTTAAACTACCTGATAAAAAATTAATCGACCTGTATGAACAAGTGGTTCTAGAATTAATTGAACTACGAGAGTTGGGCGCTGCTAGGTCGTTACTCAGGCAAACGGATCCTATGATTATGATGAAGCAACAAGAACCTGAACGATACATACATTTAGGTGAGTAGACATCACCTGTAGCTGTTTTCTTCCTTGTTATCTGGTTATCCGAAACTTTCTCCGGGTTTTATGGAATAATGATCGTGAGTTGTGCGATGTTGCAGAAAATCTTCTGGCACGATCATATTTTGATCCACGTGAAGCGTATCCCGATGGAAGTACGAAAGAGAAGAGACGTGCTTATATCGCGAATGCATTATCCGGGGAAGTGTCTGTAGTACCGTCGAGTAGGTTATTAGCATTGCTGGGCCAAGCCCTCAAGTGGCAACAACATCAAGGTCTCTTACCACCTGGTACCACGATCGATTTATTCCGTGGTAAAGCAGCGGTGAGAGATCAAGAAGATGAAAAATATCCAACACAACTGTCGAAGCAAATAAAATTTGGACAGAAATCACATGTGGAATGTGCAAGGTTTTCACCAGATGGCCAATTTCTGATAACAGGATCAGTGGATGGTTTTATCGAAGTGTGGAATTTCACGACTGGAAAAATAAGAAAGGATCTCAAATATCAAGCACAGGACAATTTTATGATGATGGAACAAGCAGTTCTATCTATGGCGTTCAGTCGTGATAGTGAAATGCTTGCGAGCGGTTCACAAGATGGAAAAATTAAAGTTTGGCGCGTACAAAGTGGACAATGTTTGAGACGTTTTGAAAAAGCACATGCCAAAGGTGTAACTTGTATTCAATTTAGTAGAGACAATGGACAGATATTAACCGCTTCATTCGACGCTACTATAAGAATACATGGACTGAAATCTGGGAAAACCCTGAAAGAATTCCGGGGTCATACATCATTTGTCAACGAAGTAGTTTTTGCACCTGATGGACATCATGTAATTAGTGCATCATCCGACGGTACTGTTAAGGTTTGGAGTTTAAAGACAACCGAATGTATTGGGACATATAAATCATTGGGTGCTGCAGATCTAACCGTGAATAGTATACATGTGCTCCCACGGAATCCTGAGCATTTCGTGGTCTGTAATCGGTCAAATACAGTTGTTATTATGAATATGCAAGGACAAATTGTAAGATCGTTTTCAAGTGGTAAACGAGAGGGCGGTGATTTTGTCTGCACTGTCGTGAGTCCTCGTGGTGAATTTATCTATTGCGTTGGTGAAGATTTGGTTCTCTATTGTTTCTCAACATCATCGGGCAAATTAGAAAGAACCCTAAATGTAATTATCAAATTAAGTTATGATTGTCCATTGATTATGTATTTTTTTCGCATTACTAATCTGGTGTATCTTCGAAACTTCCAATAGATTCATGACAAAGATGTTATAGGACTTGCCCATCATCCTCATCAAAATCTTCTGTGTTCCTACAGTGAGGATGGCCTGCTAAAACTCTGGAAACCATAAACTGATTCAATCTTCTGATAAGTGTATCCACATGTAAAAGCAAAATAAGTTTATATATGAATATTTGACGGATTGGTACTCGTTTGTTTCTGAATGTGCAATGTTTCACACATATAACAAATACTCATTTTGGTATTTGTACATGACATTGTATTGCAGACGTGCTCAATAATGGCGGACGAATAAAGTATCATCTAAAATTATATCATCGCGAAGAAGTGTATTGCCTTCTGCGGAAGATGACTAACGATATACTTCCGAGTTGTGTTGATCATTTTCTCGATAATGTGGAATCTACACTATGTCTTCCAATTCTTTTGGTTATTATAATATGCACTATTCAATTTCTCATCAATCAGACATTAGATATTATCTGCACATGTATATCAGTGATGGATGGGAGCATTGATGATGGTGAAACTGATGTAGAAGATTATAACTCTCCTATCAGCGCACGCATAAGAGGTATACGCGTCTACGTACATTGCATAAAAAAAAGTGCAGTTCTTTAAATGCCACACGATAATTATCATCTAATTATTATAGGAATGATTTCCAACATCACGTGCAGTTTGATACCGGGAGAATCGACAATTCCTCAAATTGCTGCCACTCTGTCTAACCCCATTTCCCTGGAAAAATTAAATTTCAGTCATGTAACAGGGGAGTCGTCGGTATCGCCATGATAGTTATGACACTGCAATGATCGATCTCATTTCAACGAAATGGTAGTTCCAAATGGAAAATCACACACATTCTCAGAATAATATTTTGGTATTTCGTCCCATATACTTCGCGAAACTGATGCACGTTTTCTATTATTAATATTGTAATTTGAACTCAATCTGAATTGTCCTGTCATGCAACCAATATAAGTGATCAACTTAGATGATGTCCACTTATTTCCGGGTGTATAATTGGTGTGTATGGTTCCTACCATAATCTTATCTACACATAAATTGAATGCGATCCGGAATTTGATAATTGGCCACCGTACAATGGAAGATTCAGCATCAGTGAATTATCAATAATGATACGAAAAATCATAGTATTCTCTTTATTCATGTGTATTATTGAGTAGTAGGGGTATATATAATCGGGAAAGGTAACGCATTAAGATATATCAATTATTTTAATGACGAGATTGACAAAAAAAAACCCTGCATGTGTGAAATGCACTCCAACGCACTTACAAACTCTTGGTGAAGATAATGTAATTCATTTATCTGATTGAATGAATTTCACATCGTCACATAAAAACATTTTCTACTGTGGATACAAAATTTTTTCTGGTAGGAGTTGAACCCAAACAATTTTCATCTTCGAAAGTGACCATTTTTTCACGACTTCTGGTTCCCAAAATACTACCAGCACCAGAGCTACCTTCAACGTTTGTACGTCCTATATGACAAGTATTACTGCTCAATGCATTAGAGTTTGATTTCGTTTGTGAAGGTATAGAGGTGGTGACAGCAGCACATGGTTTGAGAACAGATACAGGTGGTGGTACTGGTGTAGCCATGTCTTGAACTGATGTCGCAGCTAAATTGAACTCACTTATACTCCTTGGCACAAAATATTCGAAGTGGACAGAATCCTCCTGTTGGGAATGACAGCCATCGCCACGTTGTTGGGGATGATAATGTTGCAATGGTGATAATCCATTTCGTCGTAATCCAGAGTTCATGTGTTGAATATGTGTCGAAGGAGAGAATGAACCGGGTCCGAGTCCCTCCTTGGAATCAGTTGCAGTTTTTTTACGTGGCAATGAATGACGTCCTGGTGAGGAAAATTTTCTCGTTGCGAAGCGATGTTGACCCAGGAGTTCGCCATCGTCGACAGAACTCCTGGATGAGTGCTGTCAGGAAGCAGACACAACTGACATTGCTATCCCGTCATCATCATGTTCCGACACCTGCCGACAGCTATCTGTCATAAGGACATTATCCCCAATACCACAATCTTCGTGAAAATCTGATTTGATTCCTACAAAGATCAATATACATTTCGATTATTTTTCTTGACACGGTTTTCCTGTATATATTTGTACAGTGTGAAAAAACGATGAGAATTCACATATCGTACCTGCTGTCGTCAATGCACCAGTCGTTAGCGCTCCTGTTGTGGCACAAGTCCGTCCGCATACATTAACCACACGTACGACTTTCTCTTCAATCAAATTGAAGCACATCGCCATCAGACCCATACCAATGAGAATATACAAAGAACAGACACAGAGGCTCAGCTCTGCCATCAATTTTGTCTGCGAGTTTTTGCCTGTCGGTACTAGATCTCCAAAGCCAATTGTTCCAAGGCTTGTAAAACAAAAATAACTACTTTCCAACAGACTCCATCCCTCAAGCCGATGAAAAATGAAAGCGCCACCACATACATAAAGTAGAATAATCAGTAGACAAAGACAGATTGGTATCCTCACGACACAAATGGTGTCTGTACCATAGCTGACACTCGATGGCATCAACGACATTTGAGAACAAGGGTGTACATTCCGTTTGTCGAAATTTGAATCCTGCAATGACAATGAACGTGGTAATTTGTTGAGCTATTTGAACAAATAATCAAATGAACATGAAGCTAAACTATGAAGTTTACATGAGTACGGGGATTAGTTGAAGAGGTTGGATGAAGATATAGATTGCTTTCAAGTCCATCTCTGTCGAGACGGATTGTACCACCGGTTGCACGCACACCAAGCTCATCGCATGAACTCTCCTTGCTTGAATAGAAATTGCCTGGTGCAAGTTTTGTAGTTTCAATATGATTGTCATAACGATGATAACTCTTTTCCATTAAACCTGACATCTGTGCTGATGGAACGAAGAATTGGCTGGCAGATGAATTTTTTTTTTTACTGCAGTCACTGTTTCGATGACATAGTCTTCCGTACAAACGTCGAAAAGATCGCGCAAATACATCACCAACGGTACTTAAATAAACCAACATAAGTGGTATACCAGCCAGAGCGTATACTGTCGTAATCACTCGGCCCCAAACAGTTCGCGGTGCTGAACTTCCGTAACCTAAATTGATTGGAAAATAATTTATATAGGATGCAAATGGAGAGATAATGAATGTGGTTGATGACATTCTCAGTAAAGAATTACCAATAGTAGTGATCAAAGTTAGAGAGTACAATAAACTGCCACCAAAGGTCCATCGACGCTCGGCAATCGTGATTCGTGACTCTTTATACCGATCATGGCCACGAGATGAACGTTGGATTGTGCCACTATAAACGGAGAAAGTTGAAGATCGATCGCGATTGAGGTTATTGGTCATCTTATCTTGGAACTCGAGGATTTCACGTTCAGCTAGTCGTGTCCAATTGTCTTTATATAAAACATTGAGATCTTCAGTGATACTCCAGAGTCGTTCTACTGTAGAAAGTCTGAGTGCTCGAGCTGCAATATCTTCATCATAATCAGTTGGCAGTATAGCCGGTGATAAGGTCACATCAGCTCTTGGTGAATTAAATATCGATTGCCCCGATTTGCCCTGTTTTTCTATGTTTCTGGACGTAGTTCCCGATGGGTTGGATAAACGAATCATGTCTTTTGTTGATTCCTGCTTCCACAAGAAAATCACTCTATATTAATATGCATTGAACTAAAATAGAATATCACATTGCTTTCAAATAGAGTTGATGACTGCAACTGCTCACCGTTTTGAAACCACCCTCGAGAGCCATAAATGCAAATGCACCAAGAAGAGTATATCCAAACACAAGGACACATACTCCGAGGCATGCAAGGAAACCTGAAGCTTCTGCAGTTCGTGCCGTTATGCAGTTACAACAACAGCACCACAACTCTGACGCCTTCACTGTTGTTGATATTTTGAATGAATTACCAGTTGTATTATTACCAGTAATGTCCGAGCCCGCACTTGAGACCGCTGTAGTGGAAGATGCAGCTGTGAGCTGAGACACACCTCGAGTTGAGCACGATCGCGGTGCTCTCTGGTAATAATCAGTCGCGCTTATTTGCATCATTACGAGTAACAACTGTGTAACGTAGTTTTCAACTTCACATAAATAGTGTTGCAGATGATTTGGACCGCATGAGATTTTCCATCAGGATAATATGATGTTGGAAGTGAAGAAGTAATCTCTGGTACTGAATGCATTGAAAGCCCGTGCGCCAACATTGCCGGAGTGTAACATGCATCAACTCTTGATTCAACTATGAATACTCTAAGTACGATTCATTGGTAACGTCAGCATCCATGAAGATCTGAAATCATCAAGCACGTGGAAACAAGAACACCTGTCACTTTGATTGTGTGTCATACTATTATAATTAATTTGGAAATATACAAATCAAGAAATAAAATGACTGATGTGTGTTAATGATGATTATGCTAAATGAACAGCACCCGGTAGCATTTGGTAGATTTTCCACGAGGACGGGAATTGCTGAAGCATGATATTTACTAATAGCCATACATACATGAGGAATCTTGCGGCATCAGCGGCATCCCTATAGGCTAGTATAGTAGCTTGCAATCGATACCCGACGTATGAAAGAAAGACAAAGAGAGTAATGTCGTTTTGATTTATATGCAAGTAGTGAATATTGAAGAGGCAAGGAGAACAATAAAATACAGCTATCTCTCTCTTTTCTATATTAAATGGGCGAAAATATACATAAGATGTATCATTCATCTACTCAGTTGAAACTTTTGATCACGGAATTGATGGGTACATACTATGATGCATCCAATTGGGTGGTGGGTCGTTTCTCTCGACAAGCCGGTCCAGAGGTTATTGCATCTATACTTTCCTCATCACCGTACATTCATACATCATAATGAAAATATAAATATGCAAATGTCTAGAGTGTGATCTATGATCTTCAGATGGTTGAGCAATGACAATTGCCAAAAAGTATTGATTCAATTGGTATGAATTGAGGAACGATCAAGGGCTGTATTACGCCTCGGTGTTACACATAAAGAATTATAGCCGATTGAGTGAAATATTAACTATAAAAAGGTTTATATTTATACGTACGATTGCTACGATAACTAGAGTAGTGTGCGAGGTCAAGTTGATGGCAGGACGGGGTCATTGGGGGCCTTGAACAGATTGAAATTATGCCGTATAGAAGTTGATACTACTTCACCAGTCAATCTAAATAGGTTTGATTGGCACAACATTCACAATTACAGTAACAACACGGAACATCATTAACGGATTACATATATTGAGATTAAACAACTATCATACTGCAATTATCTAAATATATGATAGAGTTAGAAAAAAATTGTGCGTGTCGCGAATCACAATAATTAACGTTCAAGTGAAGATGGTACTGGATGAAAACGCCCTTGCGAGGATGTTAGTATTCGTTGAACAATCACTGTCAGTAGCCAGTAAAGAAACGTCAGCAGAGGCTACGGGAGAAATTTCCTCCCAGCGCGGCGGGCGTGTGTGGGCGCGAAAATGGAGCTTGCGGTAGTATCAGAGACGGAGAGAATAGAAGATTCTGTGTGAAGCTATACTGCCACGGATGGAAAGACTCCGCGCAGAATCACCGTAGGTTGTGATGTATGGGCCGTACGAAAGTTAACCAGGACGCATGAGCAGGCGGATAATTTTCTAAGCTGTCCTCTTTCACTGCAACCCCAACGACCACCGTTGTCCGTACGTATTTATATATATATGTACTGTATGCCTAGCACATAAAGCTCGAAAAAAAACGAGCATTTACAATACAATAAATGCAATAACAAGAAAAAATTACAAGAGAATGTCAAGGCACCATCCACCATACAAATGTCCGCTGACATCTTGATCGATATTAGTATTCATATACTGATTCGACGCGTTATGGGAATGTATTGGTATTAGATTTGAAATATCACCGAGACACAATTGTGTCCTAACCGCTGTAGAGTATAGGAATACATCATTGAGTAAATAACAGATATATACGTAAACTCCTGGGAACAAATAATACGTTCTCTATCCACGAGGAAATATGGATGAGTTCATTGCGCTCTCTGTATTTCTTACCCGCCCATTGTGCCGAAGAAATTGGATATGTTGATAAGAAAGCTTATAAGAGCCACATGCACGACCAATTCACCAGTCGACTGAATCCTCGATCAAGTTTCTCGACTCTATCTGTCACACCGTAGAATATGCTTCACAGTTTTTGTGAATGATCGTATTTTTGCCATAACTTCCTCTTGCATAAGATTAAAACACATCGCTATGAGGGCCATACCTGTATGCACAATACATCCAATGGAATCGTTGAAATTGCTCGATTGATTCTCGAATAAGTAATGACATTCTCAAACTTACCTAACATAAGGTACATGGAACAGAATATAAAAGACAGTTCGATACCCTTTCCTGAATAAATCTTATTTCCTGGCACAATATCACCAAATCCGATAGTTGACAATGAAACGAAGCAGAAATATGAACCGTCCAGAAAATTCCACTCTTCCCATTCCGAAAAAAGTATAGCACCACCACAAATATATCTATTGGTATTAATGTAGAATGAAATTTTATTCGATAAATATAAAAGAGTTTTGCGAATATGGAAAAAATAGATCAATGGTACCACATACCCAACCATGATACTGAGACAGATAGTAAGAGGTACTGTGATCTGTTGAGAATCGTAACTTTCATCGTCATCCTCATCATCATCGTCATCGTCATCATATTCATCGGATATATGCGTTTCTGTCGGAAATTCCAACTCACAATGAATACTGACTTTGTCCATCCGTTGCGAATGCATCCTCTCCGTCTGTAGGGGATGCCAAATAGTTTTGAGTTTCACATAAGTATACCGAGCAGTACTGCATGCAGTGATGATAATAATAACAATGATAAAGATAACAATAATAATAATATCAATGATAATAATACCAACCTGCCAGCTATTCTTCTGGCATTGTTGATTTAACGATGGCGGATTGGTGATACGGTCGCGAAGCCCGCGCGGCCTCTTTCGACATCTAGTACACGAGGGAAGGGAAACGTAAACTGAATATGACGAAAGAGCAGTCATTCGCAAACACATACGTATACATAAAATGAGAGCTGACCTGCATAGGAAGCAACGTGCATATATCCATTTGAAGCTTTTCGCCAGTATGTCACCAATATTGCTGAGATATAAGAGAAACAGGGGCATCCCAACAATGGCATATCCAATTGTGATCACTTTACCCCAAATGGTTCTAGGACACGTATTTCCATAACCTCGAGAAATAGTATTCCGTTGTGTTAATATCATAATTAAAACATTATATTATGATACATGTGAATTTTGAAAGTTGAATATGGTCATACCAATTGTTGTAATGACAGTCAAAGAATATAAGAACGCTCCAGCAAAAGTCCATTTCCCATTATCAACAGAGTCAGCTTCATCCCAGCCATCTATCACAGCATCAATGAAGACATCCTGATATTTTTGTAGAATGGTATCCACTTTTGTTTTCCACAACTTTTCCGAAAATATATTTTCCTAAATAAGATTATACAGCATATACAGATTGTCCCAATTGTTATATTCGTCATTGATTGTGTATACATGATTACGTATATACAACATGTATAATGTAATGTAAGAAGTTGAACTTCTTGATTAAAGTGTATTATTCAGCTTCCTTACTTCAGATGTCAATTGCCATAACTGAATTGCAGTTTGCTTTCGTGCAGATGATACCAAAAGGTTTTTTGCAGTCTGATGACTATGGGAGCCTTCAACTGCTTCGAATATGAATGCACCCGCGATTGTGTAGCCCACAACTAGGCATACAATACCGACATTACTGAAAAGAAATGCTAGAAAAGCACGAAACCAATCGGCAACTTTTTCACTGAGAGGTTTTTGTTTTTTCCTCCTCCGTCGAGATGTTATGGTGGTGGAAGTGCTAATACTGTTCTCAGGACCTTCACGCCAATCGCGCCTTGATGGGTCTCGTGACCGTCGCGATGACGAGTTTCGAACATTATCAATCGTTCCGTGTGATCTGACACGAATTGGAACAGGCACAGCTGTCCGCGATGTGTTGGTTTCCATCATTGCTCGGAGTATTCACATCCATTGGGAAAATTGTAATTATTTAATACTGAAATAATCATTATGCTTTTCATGTGGTCCCGACATGTTTTCCATGAGTAAAACCTAATCACGCTAGATAATATTGACATGGGTTTCACTCTATCTTCACCCGTATTCACGCTGTAAATTCACTTCGCATTGAGCACTATTACTTTATACTCACATACACTATTGAACCGAGTGGATGACCCCAATCTTCACTGTTAAAAACACATACGTTCACCTAATGTGCAGTAAAATAGAATTATCAGCAGAATTGTGTATTCTCTAGAGAGAACTCAACAGCGAAAGGAAGAAAGAGGGGACGGGAAGAACATCAATGTGTGTGGAAAAAGTTAGTTACTTCAAAGAGATAAAACATATATAGAATAAGGAGGGCAGTGTTATGATGAGACTATTGGAATTTGGATTCATAAAGAAGAAAGACGGAGAGAGGAAACGTTCCGTTGAGAACATCACGAGCAAACTAGTGGATTGGGTCTGACTCTATCTCTCTCCTCCAACCGGAGTACTATCTCAAAATAGGATGTTTCTAAAATTATAGCATTGGTCTGAAGCTGCGACGCGACACGACACGCGAGAGAGGAAAGGAAGTACAATACGAGAGCATACATGCGTCGTCGTATATGCAATTGGAAAATTGTTACGGAGTTCATATATAATTATTGTAAGTATGTACGTACGTACATAGCCCCAATATGTATATATCATATTTCACCCCGTTTAGTTGCACCGCTACATGCCATTTCGGTTTATGCCCGGTGATACTTTCTACTAATAATAGTATATCATGCGTATAATGTCAAATTTTTTGTATATTATTAAACTTTTTGTCGATTATGCATGTGAAACATGTAACTAAAACTTCGATCAGTAACTGTTTGATAATCTACATGAATTATGTGACTTGAATATCACCACCACTGCTGTAGAAGTTGCGTTGCTGTTCACCCGGGTACTCTACACAGTCGCTGTTGTAGTTTTCAATATCGTATTCCTCAATTTCTCGTTCATCATAATCACTATCTTCACAGTCTGATATATCCTCTTTGATGATGCCTAGTCGCTTAGCTACGCTCTTCACATTGGTTATTACCTCCTCCTGTACCAGGTTGAAACTCATAGCGAGTAGAGCAATTCCAAAAAGTAGATAAAGGGAGCACAAGAGGATGCCTTGATGGGCATTGAGTTTATGGGCTGGTACAAAATCACCGAAGCCTAATAACATCAATGTTTGTATTAATAAAAATAATATTCTTATACATATAATATATTTAGTCGCATGATATCGAAAATATTTGCAACTTGCCGATGGTGGTAAGTGTAATGAAGCAGAAGTATGCGGAATCCAAGAATGACCATTTCTCCCATTCAGTGAATAAAACTGCGCCACCAAGAATATAACTTACAACCAAGAACACGCACAACCAAATTGGTACTGGCTTAATTGTATCGTCTTCTATGGGGATTGAATAATCATCATAATCGATTTCATTTGCATAAACTTGTCTATGAACAACGAAACCCATTGGTGACATAATGCGAGGTGAAGGAGCTTCTCGTTTTTGTTGACGTGCTGTAGCAATTGAATCACCAATCATTAGTAACATACCCAATCAAAATTGGTTTTGACTGTAAACTTCATCGTATAGAAATACATACTTCGGTCAATGGTTGATCCGCGATCCATTGATCGACATCGTCGAGGTATCATTGAGGGCGACGTACGTTGCAACACTGAATATTCAAATCCATCGCGTCCATCTGAGTTAGTGTTCGTACGAGGTAATGACAATCCTATTATATCGATAAATTCATCGTGATTTGACATGTTGAATAGTGAGAGACTTGACTGCACTGGATATTCTATTCACAGTACCTCTATTTTCTCTAGATTGTCCACTCATTTCAGGGATATCGGGTTCGTCCAGAGCATATTTGTTACAGAGCACTGGCGTTCGATCAATGTTATCGCGGTGAACATAAAAGCGTCTGTCGAGTGATTGGGTCATCCCGGCCATTGGCGAGGTTGCATTCCGCACCTTACCAGTGATTCTTGGCGATGTCAATGTGCTTGGAGTATCAAATGTGTGTCTTAATGTGCTTGGTAGTTGAAGATTACGAGGTGAAGCAGTGCTCGGTGAAGTTAAACGTCCCTCCGTTTCATCTGAGCATGCGTTAATATCAAAACGCCGTGGTGTTTGATTGTCGCATCCAATATCCGTATGGGTGGATCTGTTGATGCTTTCTCGTAAACCCATAGTTGAATCTACCGATCTTTCATTCAATCTAATTGATCTTCTGAATGATGGAGCTCGATTAGAAATGGACCTCCTTGAATTTTTCATCGAGACAAAATCGAAATATTTTTGGGAATTAAATGGCTGTACACTAATTATAACCGAGATCATCGATGTATTTGTGAAAGTGTCGTGAACACGAAGAATTGATTTACCCTGAGCTCTGACGCGTGCTATAGCCTCTCACTGCATTGCTGCTGCGAGTTCGCCGTGGTTTGGGCGGTCTTGTACAAATGAAACAACATACCCGCCAGTAAAGAAATCTGAACAAAAACAAACGAGCTGGAGTTGGAAATTGAACACGAAAATAAAGATGAAATCGTGAGGCGATATGAGATATCAATCAAATTGTGTCAAATCTATCACAGAATGCTTGAATACTACGACCGACTGCATTCTCGCTTCACTGAGCAACAATTCACCTAAAACTCGAAGCCATGACATCACCAATATTCGACAGACACAGTAACATTAAAGGTATCCCAAGAATGGCGTAAAAAATTGTTACGACCTTGCCGTTCTTCGTTTTTGGGGCAATGTGACCATATCCTAGAACGAACAGTTTTAAATGGAAAAAAAATCTGTCATGTCAAAGTCCTGTTATCGAGTTATATATGCGTGGTGAGACCAAACCAATTGTTGTAATGACGATAATTGAATAGAACAATGCCCCAGCAAATGTCCATTGGATATTGTCGTCGCCCTCGCTACCATCCCATCCTTCTTTTTTCATTTTCATCAAGAGTACCGTCTCGAATTCCTAGATATTTTATTCGTACAAGTATGGTGCATGAACAAGTACAAACATGAAAATGAGCGAAAAATCATGAGGTTATGCATGGAGGGGTCGTGGAAGGCATAATACTTACACGAAGTTTATTTACGGCATCCTTTGTCCAATTTTCTCTCTTTAAAACTTCAGCATTTTCCGTCATTGACCATAATTGATTGGTGATGTTGTGTCTCACGTACTTAATACTTCGTTTCACCTAAAAAATCATTCGCCATTAATCGACAGATGCCATTCTGTTTTGTAAACATTGACTCATTCCTAATTACATATCCATTCTCATACATCTCTTTCATGTTCGGATTCTAATCGGTGAAATGCATAAGCACCGAGAACACAATAAGCACCAACTAGTGATACCAATGTCACATGAGAGAAGATGCATTTACAGAACTTCCAGAGTATCCGAAGGAATAATAAACACTTTGAAGACGGTTCTTGCACGCTCTCCATTTCCATGGAATCCATTGCAGTATTACGCAATTACCCAAAAGAAAGGCGGAAGTAAGAAATATTTGACGAGTACTGTATGCGATTCCGACTAATTAATATTGCTTTATGAGTTTCAGTGTATTTGTATACATAAGAAAATGTATTATTAGAAATTCTGTAACCGGAACGGAGAGAAACTAAGAAAAATTAATATTATTAACAAATATTCATGACCATTTCACAGTGCGTATCTTTTGATCTATTACAAATTTGACACTTCACTTATTGTTATGTATCAATTTTGATACAGTAAGTCGAAAGTTACGTTACATCCTTCATATGCGACTGACTTCTTTTTGCGTAGGCAAGTGGAGAAGACACCGCGTCGTATTTCTACGTAGGCGTTTGTGCTCTATTTATCCACCAAACACCCACCCCACTGGATTTCGTTGTACTGTTAAACGCTAGCATTCGATATCTCAAACCTAATCTTGGATATATCTCCAACTTTCATCTTCAATAACGATATACATGGTTTCCATTTATTCCATTTACCGACTGAGTATATCATCTTCCTCTGGGTCTGTCATTTGCAAGATGGAATTAGGTCAGTATTGCGATCTGATATGTCCATATTCCATTTTTTGTATTCCGAAACTCGAGAATAGATATTTGACAATTAGATTCAATACTCTGGCATCATCTTCGAAGAGATATTCTGCTGATGATTTGGAATATGAAATGGATGCGTAACATGAATACATTGGAGATACGGACTTCCTTAATCTCACAAAAGCGAACGTCGTAAATAATTCTACCATTTTTCACTAGTTAACAGGTTTTGAATGTTCCTCTCCAACTTCTCTTAAAGTCGAGATTCTACAAACAAAACTTCGCTTTAAAATAAGCCGTTACGAGCGATATTATTCCAAGTTAATATGGGAAGGTTGATTGAAACAACGAAAAAGTATATGATGATAAATATTTGATATGTTTTATTCATTAACTATGACAATATATTGACAATGTTTTCACTGTACAATATGAAAATATAATGATAATTTTCGAGATCTGAAAGTTCAGCGATAGTCATGAAGAAGGCCTTGTGTCCAATGGCACGTTTATGTGTAGACGTGCAACAGACGTCATCACACATATACAAATTATAAGACGTATAATAGAAGATGTATTCATGGTACAATATGAATCGCCCTCTGTGACATTTGACAATAGACATGTGAATTTTATTATCAATAGTCTTGAAAAAAACATCATTATAATTTCGTATTTTCGTTCACTAGTCCATGTCACCTTAGAAAACGATCGAGATTGACCATAAAAAATGTGCAAGGAAATGATGAAAGTGACAATAGTCAATCTGTGTACTTCATCGTTCCATGAATCAACACTTGAGTCGAAAATGCAGAACCAAGTTAACACAAACGAGGAATCTGGGTAATTCAATTAACGAAGGTCGATCCGTAGAACAAGGAATACCATTGAGTGTGAAATATAATAATAACTCATATATAATATATTGGAAGCAACTGGGGATGAGTCTTGATGCGAGATTCTGAAAAACTATAGGTACAAAAATTAGCTTGGACTATAAAATCCAAGCACATGTAGAGTATTCATAACTCTTTCCACAAGATCATCCTTGTAGCGCCAAATAGTTCGATCCATTATGCTGTTTTCACGATATTCAATGCACGTTTTTTTGAGTGATTTCACGCAATCAACTCTGTAATGCTGTAGCTGTGCATCCTCAGTCTCTATGGGATAACTCGTACAGCCGGCGCCTAGGCACGCAAGTGGAAAATGGTTGTGCAGGGTAACAATGCGCTCCGGATTGTGAAAGCACTTTATATACTGGTTAGGCTTGGTGAAGTTTTTAGAGCGATAAACGTGCTGGAGCATGTGCATGTACCTATATTGGTGAAAAAAGGAAAACCATGAATGCATATTCCGTTGCCATATTTTATTCGGAGTTGATTATTCACCGATGTATAAAATAGTTAATTTCAACATGTCAGCAAAGTTTGTATGTCAGATGATAGGTATGAATGACATAAAAAATATAAAAGAAAAGACACGACAAATCGATCAATTGATGGATGGTTGAACGATTGAAGAAGAGGACAACATAGGATCTCTCGGGATGATCAAAAAACAATATATGGGTGCTTACTCACCTCGGTACGTCGTTAAAAAATCCATGCGAATGTAGAAGGTCATCGAGAAAGTACACGTTTCTGACGTTATAGGAGGCGCGTGTTTCATTGCGTATCCGGAGGGCCTTGGGAAGAACGCGCTGCATGAGTTGACTCCACGTAGTATCACGCATTGGCATTATAACTTCATCAATATCAAGTAGAGCTATGTATTCATACTCATACATATGCTTATACAGGCAATCATTATACGGTATTAATTCATTTTGTCTCTTATTATTGGTTTTTTTCGTGAGATACATATGTTGGAAACCTGGTATATTTGGTTGTCCGCCTGGTAGTGTTAACGGTGTAACATCAATGCGATTTAGTTCACGATAGTAATCCAACACTTTGGTAACATTCGGATGCACTTGAAGATTATAAAAAAAAATCTTATCGGCACCAAGAATACCCAGCAACTCAATCCATTCGATTAATCGTACTGATAAATCTTCGTAAAGGAAATCTAATCCTTTAACACAGACAGCAAATTCTTTCTTTTTCTCGGGTTTATTATAGATGACACGAAGATTATTCGAAGCTGTATCGCAAGGTTTCTCTGCTATTGACACTGAGGATGGTGGACCTTTCTTCCAATGGCTTTGCGGTATTTTACATGCGATCACGTATGGCTGATAAATTCCCTGTTTGTAATTACCCCATTTGGGGTGCCAGATATACTTATATTCGAGGACTTCTACAATTTGTGGTTGTTTCTCATTGTCAAACCAAAATTGGCAGTATGTTTTTATGGTGGGTTCGATCCTATCTATCATACCTACTATTCTCACAGCCGGTCCAATTTTCGATAAATTGCGATTGTCATAGTATGCTCCAAACAATTGGAATGTTCCATTAGATGTTCTGATAGTTTGCCAATAAATATTATTATATTCCAGATCGAAGATGTTAGGATATCGTGGTATACAGCCGAACGGTGTCTTTTTCAAGTCAGCGATAGCAGTAACTTTGGCACCACCAATTTTGAACCATGATGCAAACGGTAAGTTTGGAGCGCGATTTGACATCTCCTCAATGAGTTCTTCATCAGTTCGTGATTTCCGTTCATCCACCAATACTTTCATGTCTTTCAACACCCTCCATGATAGATACTGTTTTGAATTATGAGTCTTTTCAGAATCATCCCTCAAAACTGATGACAAAGGTGATGATGAAGCGGGGTGAACTTGATTCGGTGAGTGATCTGAATCATCAATGGTAATATAATTATCATCAATTGTCAACGGATCGCGTTGCCCCACCAGACCCTCGTTTTCGGCTCGATGATATTGCATAATAGCAACCATAATGAGACACCACACGCAAACCAACATCAAAGCCCGACGTACGCATCGTGAACCTCTACTCGTACAAGTTTGCATGTTCAATGTGCTGCTTGGCTGTATTCTTCTTTTTATTCACTTGCGATGCACATTCGAACCCACTCACTCTGGAAGCAAATGATAGTTTGACATTACGAATAAATACATGGACTTCAATACGAGTGAAAGTGGATATACTGCGCGTATATCAATACCAAATATTTCGATGTATGTGACAGTAAAATAGAATTGTGAGAAGTAACGTGCAAGCATATGAATGAGTAATTACACAACGAAGCAAAGAAGAAGAGAATGATTAGCACGGAGATATGTATATATTGGCAAACGGGTCGTACACAGATTCTGCATGGATATATATATATATGTGTGTGTAAATGCACGGAGAACCGGTTGCTAAGGTTTTCCATTCGCTCGTCTTTTTGGATGTAACGCATCCTCCTACCTGATCATCTACTAACGTGCTTTCTTGTTGGTTCTTGAACAGATATACTGGACATATTATGGAAACATTAAATGTGAATGCATTACTATATAAACATAGGAAATGATGCTCTTCGTGATATTATCAAGTGGTGCCTTCAGCTAATCTAATTTCCAACTGAACGTTAACTATAACTTTCTCTTCGCTACGTCTTCTTGCGGAATATTGTGCAGACCGCAGACATAAGAGCAGATGTAAAATGAAAAAAAAAAAAAGAAGAAAGAGTATGAGTTATTTACAACATCTTTAATAGTTCCAATTGCGGCAACATTGTCTTCTCCCGACGACATCTGAGTAATAGATATGTATACGAAATACAACATTGAATATAAAAAAAATTCAGTCTAGGCATCTAAAAGGCGATTTCACTTGCAGTAACGTCTGTCAACAAAAGTTAAAAATTTGTGATGGATCATCTAGAAATACAGCAAAATAGGAATCGTGAACGAAAGAAGCTGCAATGGTTATGTATAAACCAAGAGATGAAAATGCCATCAATGGAAAAGTTTGACAAGAGACAGGTTATTTGGAAATAAATGTCGAAGAGAGAAAAAGGAAGACACACTGCACATGTACTACTTACGCGAGGCATAAGAAATTGCTTGTAGCCTACGAGCCGACCGGCTGCACGATCGCACGAACTGGCGCGGACAAATAGCGACGACAACGCTCCACATGCATGTTAGCAACCCCTCATCACGGTTATTACACAAAATAATATCAGGCAATTGTCAGTTATACCATGTATTTACATTCGACAATTATATTAGGATTGAATTAACGATATGTTGCGAATTAATATGCCATACCACTGTTGCGTACGCAGCAAGACAAAATAAAAAGCATATAACGCGAATTTTTGGACCTACACAAAATGCTGCCTGCATTAATTGCAACATAATTTGATACGTTGCATGAAAATGAAACTCCATTAATGGTTGAATTGCATTCATGTGTTTCATGTGAAGATGGATCCGATGTAGAATAATGTGATAAATGGAATACTAGATATCGGTATCGCCGTTGTTACTATAGAATCTCGAAAATTTGACGTATGACACGATGAAATCTATCACGTCGAGTTCTGCGCTTTTACTTCCGTCAGTGTGGCGAGTGATTCTGTATTGCATTCGTCGTGGCCGATGATACACCATTAGCACCATACACACCATCACTATTTCACTATTAGCACTTAACTTTCAAAATCATCGAATTTGAAATGAGAAAGTTGTCGGAAAACTTATCCAAGGGTATGAGAATATCAGCGGCATATTGGAAATCTCGAATCGGCATTAGGTTACATGAATATTAATACGAGACAAATGATGGTCCAGATTGATCTTGATGACTGGTATACATTTATTTGGTGGATGTTTTGGCAGTTACGTTGACGTCAGGCACACAAAAATCTGAATTTCAAATGTGCTGCCCCATTCGCCTTTGGTACTCGTTCCCGTTTGTTGTTCTATTCTTGTAACTCTGTTCAGCCCTAACAACCACTAGAATAACGTAACAAACGTAGCGGATGTTGATAGAGATGATAACTCTGAAACCATTTGAAACTGGTGCCAGTGACTTAATGCCGTTGCCGTTTATTGCTGCTGACTGCTGTTCATGCTGTGCATGCTGTTCATGCCGTTACTGGCCCCTCATTCCCCACTACGCTAATCATGGCGCTTCTCCCCCTTTATCTTCATCGAGTCATGACCAGTCATGACCAGTCATGACAACTACGTGCATATTCGTATATATCAGTGTACTGGAGTATGGGAGAGCGGTTCAATTATACCATAACATTCGTCTCTTCTCTTTTTCTATATGTTACTTACATGCAGATTAACCATACCCGAGACATACACACATGATCGAAGTATATGAAACATCGTGGAACATTGAGACCAATCAACATTTCATATATGAATACAGACGCAAATGCAGACAAAAAGAGTCGGTGATACAGAGTAGGAATGAGAGCTTCGCAGAACGGAGACGTATGCGAGCTAGTCGAAAATACACGAGCAAATACGAAATCGAACGAGCAGAAATCGTAGCCCACAGCCGGATACAAATTCCATAGATTATACACACTTTCTTCTTTGCTCTTCCACAGATTTCTCGAAATCAAACGCAGACAGTGGCCGACAGCTGTGATCAGTTCTTACTGCGACTCGTTATGCTGATACATGTCTCACTGATGTGTATCAAGTATCCAAGGCCAATATTCATGACACTGTTACTGTATATGACCATGGATTTACCCAACAAATAATTAATATAATACCTGGTGATTGTTTGATAATCATTTAACTCTGCTCACATATAATCTCATTGTGATGATAATTGAGTTAATTCTATATGATAACGTTGAGATGATGGCCACGATTCAAGGACTTCGTTTTTTTAAGTACATTCTTCTTTGTTGATACGAAAAAAAATGTAACTTATGAAAAGTGAATAGTTGTTGCGGAAAATAAAAATGAATCGGATAAAAAATAGCGCCCACCAACTATCCACGCAAATGCCGATAGAAAGTTTGCCATTACTACGTTTATGACCGCTCACGTCGATCGTAAATCAAAAACGCATCTATGAAGCCATGATTCAACTTACATATTTGTAATACATTGCATATATACATGTGTATATATCAGCATGTAGATAGGCAATGCTAAGACGATTTGATCAAATCTTTTATTCGAAAACACACAAGCTTATCATCTTTGATACATTATAAAATATAAAATATGATAGTCAGAAGTTATATTCTGTGGCATTCACAAGACAAATCGGCGATGAGTAATTGAACTAGAGATACGAAATGTAGTTAACAACAGAATCTGGCAATAAGGTTGAAGAACAAGTACCGTTGTAGTGCGGACAAGCTTTTATGAAACTTACTTAACGTTTATACTATTACTCCTGAAGACAACTAAGTCAACATTCTCTCCTTCAAGTGTTGACTGGATATGCATTCCTACCTTGAATGCTACAGGGAATATTATCAATGAATGACGACAATATATTACCTCACATAAATTAAGTGTTAATAGGAAGAATTCCAAAAAGACATTCTCAAAATTGATACTAATGAATATTAAACGACATCGAAGATAATTCCGATGTATTTAAGCCCAGAAGCATTTTCTCCTGCGATTATGCCTGATTTGGATGACGAACATCAATAACATATAACAGCGATTGGATTGTTATATGATAATGAGCAGATATCGATATAACTACCGCTATAAACAATTAAAATATCACGTCGGAAGAAAATAGAGCTAATCCATAACATCCGAGTGCCTGAAATGATATGATGGCCCTGATTCTTTTTGTTTTTTTTATGCTTTATCACTCACTTTTTGTACATCTTCCTCAAAATCGCAACGAATCTCGGCAGCGAGTTTATTCTTCTTGTATCTTGGAGTGTGTAAAGGTGATACTGATGATGTGAAACGATTACGATGAGTTGATAAAAGGAACAAGGACGTGACTGTGGCGAGGTTTTCGTATGACCTTCAATGTTTCACTTTCAATATGTTTATGATTCCGTATAGCCAATGTCTAAATCACACTAAGTGACACGTGGTCTGACTATCAAACAGCGATGACACGATGCAACGAATGCTACAATCCTGAAAAAATGATGATCACTCAAAATTCCAACTATCCACCATCAATTCGCAAAAATACAGGACATTTATTTTTCCATCTTTTCGAATTTATTCGAACATATACTCCTGTAATTGATATGAGTATGGATATTACTCCAAGCTTGACAGCCGTGAAACTCACGATTGGCATGGATGTGCTATCGCTTCAGACTCAAAACACGTTTTCATCATATCCAGGGAACTCAAGACGTATGTTTAGGAGAATTCTTGAGATTTATTGTGGCAAGTACAGTCGAGAGTTACTGTAATTCAAATGTGGGGATGGAATTTACATGGAAATCAACTGAGTTATAAAATCGATGGAAATTTTTCTCTGCACGTTTCATAAACAACAACGTCGTAAGATTCTATTTTCTCGAGTTTCAATAATTTCTCGCGCCGATGCGTCGTTTCAATTGGAAGGCAACTTGCTGTGTGTGTCCTTTGACAATCAGCGCTGGAACGGATGTTGGGGAAATAAATCGACCCGCGATTATTTGACTATGCATTCTAAGCCATGTGCATGAACGATACTGCTAGTCTGAGAGACATCTCGATCCTCTAATCTATCTTCAATAGAGATATGATGTTTTTTTGAATATGCGATATCGCTTATTTTATATCTTTGAGGTTCTGAAAATGGATAAGACAATTTTGAATAAATAACGCATAAAAAATTCGGAACTATCGCACGACTGACCTCTGGAGTCCTTCACGGGAAAGTAATAAGGGAGTTTATTTGATATTTCTCGTACAAAGTTTATATACACGCGCGCGCCGGTGTGAACTTGTAGGATCGGCGAGGCTGATTGGTCGGCTGCGTGACGGAAACTGATTTTCGGCAAGTTATTTCATTGAGACCGATTCAATGGGTTCAGATTGTTGATAAATCACATTGGGTTATATGAATAAATACACGATCAGTTGACGAATTGATGACAAAGACATTATCTGATATTAACATTATCTGTGTATAGCGTAGGACACTCAAGTTATATACTTTCAAATAGATCTACGTTGAAAACAACTCTGTGACGGTCATAGAATCACGTTTCGGAGGTTATATTCAGCCACATCTATCATCATCAATCAACAATATTTTGCTACTCGATAATTGTTGGGCTTTTCCCTTTGATAATATCATTGTATCGAAAATACGGTCTATCGTCATCAACATTCTACTTGAAATAAAGAGAATAAAAGTCATTCAATATGCCTGCTTCTAAATTGTTCAGTGTAGCTGTAATATGTTCAAGTAACATGAATCGGAGCATGGAAGCTCATGCTTTCTTGAGGTTATTAATGAGTATATGTTTATTAGGTTATAAGCCTCAAAATAAAAATATTATCACAATTCTATTATGTATCGGAATTCATTTTTATTAACGGAATAGAATTATTTTTATTGTAGCAAGAAAGGCTTCAATGTCAAATCATTTGGGACAGGAGATAAAGTTAAACTACCAGGCAGTGGACCTGATAGACCGAATGTATACGATTTTGGAACAACATATGAAGAAATTTACAATGATCTATTAACCAAAGACAAACAGCTGTAAGTTACATTCACCTCCATTCATATATCTTGATGGTCAGCAATATTCAGGAATAGGAATCGCATATTGACTCAGTTTTGTCTGAAATATAACAGATATACACAAATGGGTTTACTTCACATGCTGGATAGAAATAGACGAATAAAACCTCGCCCTGAACGATTCCAATTGACGAAAGAAAAGTTTGATCTGTTGATTACATGTGAAGAACGAGTTTATGACCAGGTTATTGAGTGCATGGAAGCAAGAGCCCCTGTCGATAATCAGCCGGTTCACCTCATCAACATTGATATTCAAGATAACCATGAAGAAGCTACTGTCGGCTCTTTTTTTATATGTGAATTAGTTACCATGGTACTGTATATAATAATGATAATAAAGAATGAGCGAAATCAAATACAATGCTCTCGTATAACTCTCATCAAATCTATCATTAACACGCATATTTCATAACTCTTTGTATGTTTCAGCTTGCCAACAGCAAGGATTTGGATAATGATATTGACAGTCTTCTATATGAATTCGAATCGACGAAATGTGGGCGAACAATGTTGCACACAGTATTGTTCTATTAAGTTTGTACAGTTTTTCAGTTTATTTGTAAAAATTATTTCTGATTGCTGATTGAGTAGACTGGATCCAAATATTCCAATCGATTATTTTAAATTAACAGTATGACGACAAGAACTACCGAGTCCTATGGCTAAAGACTGTCTATTCAATTGGAAAACTTGCTAAAAACAATAGACATTATGTAAATACAATAAATGAATGCGTTCTTCAATTTTGCGTGAAATTAAAATACATCAGATGATGTAGCCAACGATTCAATTGTAATATATTCATGTTATTCATGCTACAGTTAATTTCCTGTCGGGAACATGTATTCATTTTCAAATAGATATGATCATTGTTTTTTAATAATTGAAAACATACGTCTTGGTATCATATTCTATATGACAGTTTGCTATATATAAGAATTCATATAAATCTCATAATCCAAAATAAATTTTTCGTAATTGGCATCACTTCTTTTCTTTTAATGATAAATTATTGTGAGTCGTCATCCAATGAAGTATAAAGTATTCATGCCGCCAAGATGGCACAATCGATTTCGTGAAAATTATATAAAGATGTTTGAAAAGCACTGATGAATAACATCCAAATAATATAATATTTATGAGAAAGGAATCGGAAAAATGTAGGAATAAATTGTTAATACAAATTTTGGGAATCTGTTTATTCGGTCGTTAATGGCGATCCAAATATCCATAAATTCGCCTCGTCTTCTGTCGCTTATTCTTATTCTTATGCTTGTTAATTTTCTTCCATGGTTTATCACCGAGATCAATCGCTGTATCTTTCGTCATCGTGCCTGGAAGGCCCTTTATATGAACCCCAGATGAGTGATTGCGGAAAAATCTCCTATCCATTTCCTCAGTGTCTACAGCAACGCCTCTACTTGCTCTTACAGCTGCTGGTGGTAGATCTTTTGAGGCTGGTAGTACTCTGCTTCGAGGTGGGAATGTATGAAATTGTGATTGATCTACGTTTGGAGGAGCAACACAGTATAGAAGCTTCCCATTCACGAAATCTTTCAAGACATAACGTGCTGAACGTGGGTTATCTGGTTGACCATTTGCTGTCATAAATCCGCGATTGTATCCATATGTATTCAAAATTTCTTCTGCTGTCGGCGGCCTCGATGGGTCTTCTCCATCTATCGGCTGCGGTAGCATAATCCCGTATGTGTCCTCAAGTATATGTCGTGGTATTAATGTTCCAAGAAGTGTAACAGATGGAACGTGATCCCTCAACTGATCAATCGGTAATATGCCATGTAATATCATTTCTGCTTTCGTACAGACAAAACTTGGACTGACTAAACCTGGACAATCGCATAATAGTAATTCTTTATCCACAAATAATGTTTGAAAATGTTTTGTCTTGCCAGGGGTAGCTGAAACTGAAACTTTCTTATCAGCTAGAATAGCATTTATCGTGGAACTCTTTCCTACGTTAGGATATCCTACGAGTCCAACAGTTATAACATTCGGTGTATGAGTTTTCTGGCCACGCTTCATTGATTTAAATAATTCAATTAAACTTGATTTAGTCAATAACTCGGGTGAATTTGATTCGAGTGCCGAACTTTCTTGTGTAAGTGTTTCGCGACTATCCGTTTTTGATAGACGCTCAACTTGATCACCTTGATATGATATATTTTCCAATGTATCATCCGCACTCTCATATTCACTTTCTGAAGTAAAATCAGAAGCATATGAAGATTCTGATACTTCATCGCTTGTATCATCATCTTCATCTTCGTTTCCATCATGACTTAGATTATCTTCACACTCTTCTTCGTAGAGAGTTTGTGAAATCTTTCTATTAGAACGGCCGCACATTGCTGTAGACTGTTTTTCAGATTCAGCGGCTTCGAGAGCTGAAAAAAATGCTATTCTAACTCCGATTCCCGTGAAGTATTCACACCACAACTTCCTCTGCTCGGTGGATAGGAAGTCAGCTTTATTTATAAGTATCATATTCATCTTGGTGTCATCAATTTCCTTCACATACTTCTCAAGATCTTCGCAACGGAACAGTAATGGATTCCGTGCATCAACTATCTGAACTATGATATCACTTCGTTCAACCACTCGCCACAGTTGCCGCCAAAATTCTAAATTTTTCTCATATGGTGTCATATTCAATTCATGAACTTCTTGTAATATAGCTAACTGCCTTCGCCACTCCAGGAAATCAAGATTCTCTCTTGTTTCTAGTTCTTGGCGACTGGTGTTGCCATCCCATTTTGGTCGTCTTGGTATTCTCAACAGTGCCTGCTTGGACTTATGCACTTTCAGTAGTGCATCTCTTTCTTCATTGGAAATGAGTCCGATGCCGCTATTAGGATTAACATACTTAATATTGAGTTTCTCTGCATGAAATTCTGTTCCCGCTAATTGTGCAGTGGACAGAAATTCTTGAAAAGAACTCTCCTCTGTGACTGAATTCAAATTCAAACGATCCCATTGATATCCATCATTCACCTCGGTTGTATGTAGCTAAAACGGAAAATAGTCGAAATACGTGAAACACTTGAACAAAGTTGGAATCCCGCATATGTCTGAGTAAAATTATGAATATCATCAGATTCTCTTGCATCAATATAACCTCACCATTGATGATTCGCCAGAACCACGTTTCAATCTGTTATTCCCAAATCGATCACGTAATAATGCACGACCAAGATCTCCAGTCTTTGATTTTCCTCGTTTTCCCATTGTTCAATTGCTATTCTCTTAGGTTCTCATTTGCTATACTGTTTTTTCCACAGATACTTTGTGAAGCATGAAGTGATTTTCGAATATCTATATAATTGATATGATCTGAGAGAGAGAGCTCCCAGACTGCAGTAAAATTACCCTCTCTATGCGGCCAAACAAATAGACTCTCATTAGTTTGACTGAAATAAGAGGGTGATGTTACTGCCGAGTCTGGTAGCACAAGTTGAGTGTTGTTTCGATCAGCCCGAACAGCTGTGAATGATTGAAGATGATTCAGTAAATGCCGTAGACAGCGCTCTTATTGCAGGTTAGCGAGCACAGCTGGAAGCAGGATGGGTCAATAGGAGATAAAGTTCTGATACAACCGATCGTGCATTTGATAAAAGCGGTAAAGACTGTGATCACACTTGAATCAAGTCATTCTTCTCTGGATGTGTGTAATCTTCAACTCAAAGAACGAGTTATGTGTGAAACTTTCATGCATAAATATTAGTGAGGTTAGTGACTTTTCATGCGTTCCAACAACATTCATCAATTCCTAACTAAAAAACGTGTCAATAACTGATTAAAAAATTTGACAGAGTTGCTACACGTATCTATTGAAATCAAATATAAAAATGGTGAAGTATACAGAATTTCAAGCTGTTGTTTTGGCTGGTGGTAAAGGATCCAGAATGATCGAGTTGACCGCAGGAAAGCCAAAGTGCTTGCTGCCAATCAACAATGTGCCAATGATTTCCTATCCACTGAATTCACTACAAAAAGCTGGATTCACAGAAGCAATCGTTGTTGTAACTGAAAACAACAAGAAAGAAATTGGCACAGCTCTCGATAAATTGGGCTTAAACATCAAATTAGAACTTATTGGAATTCCAGAAGGTGAAGACCTTGGAACGGCTGATGCAGTTCGATATATTCATGATAGAATCACTAAGGACTTTATTGTTGTGTCATGTGATTTGATTGCTGATGTTAACGTGTCAGAGATTTTGAACTCGTATAGAAAACATAACGCAAGCGTCGTTGCACTGATGCTTCCAGTTCCAAAAATACCATCTAATTTTGTTACACCAGGACCTCAAAGCAAACAAAAACCAGAAACTGATCTCATTGGAATAGATAACGAAACGAATAGATTGGTTTTCTTGGCGTCTGCGTCAGATTTCGAGGACTCCATCAGCTTATCCCAAAAGTTACTCAGGAAGCATACAAACTTCACAATGCATTCAAAATTGTTAGATGCGCATTTTTACATTATCAACAAATGGGTTCTCGAATTCTTAGTTCACAATGAGTAAGTATTCAAATGGGTGTAGCGGCATAATTTATGATGATATTGATGTGGATGCTTTATTGCAGAAACTTTGGTACACTAAAAGGTGAATTATTACCCTATGTAGTAAGTAAACAATTGAGCCGTCCTGCCAAGTCGTCTGTCGACGAAAAAAATCCATCGGTTGTAACAATCGATACACGGGATGACATTTTTCGCTTTGCGATTGAACGTGATCTAGATGATGCCATTAGAAATATGTCTGCATTCAATGATCATAAATTCGACTTGGAAGGGGCATATCACGATGATGCAATAAGATGCTATGCTCATGTCTCCGATCAACTTGGCTTAAGAGTCAACACCATACAAATGTACACCTTCGCGAATAGCATGGTAATTATCATAAATCATCCACGTAATTCGGTGTTCAACATTGTCCTAATTTTCTCTTGTGTTATTACAGAGAACTGAGTCACCATTATTTGAAACCACGAAACCCGCGATATCACCACTCGCTACCATAAAAAGTACACAAATTGTTAATAGTAGAATAGATGAAGCAGCTATTGTGGAAGACAAAACGTCTTTGAAAGACACATGTTTAGGCCCCGCATCAGTGATTGAATCCAAGACCCGCATTAGCAGCACCATTATCATGCGAAATGTCACAATTAAACAGAGGTGAGTGTGATTATGTTGGAGACATCATTATCAATCATTTCAATCTTCACGTTCAATACATTGATAACGTCAATATCGATGTTTTTTTCCCTATTCAGATGCGTCATTCAAAACTGTATTTTATGCGATGGTTGTATCATCGAAGAGGGCACAGAACTACGAGATTGTTTGGTTGGTGCTCAATATGTTGTACCATCAGGAAGTAACCTTTGTCGTGAAGTATTAATGGATGCTGATCGACTAATGGAAATTTAATAAAGTATTTCTCATATGGACACATCGAATACTTGATTGTAATCACAAGTGAATATTTTCCAGACTTATATAAAGTAACATAGTTGAATCGAATTTCATCCGACAACATTTGTCGTCACTCAGAATTCGAATTGTTTTTCTAATTTGGCCTTGAAAAATTAAAAAATCTTTGTAAGAGTGCAATGATGTCATTCGATCTAATGATAAACCAGAATCAAATAGGTAATCTTCCGAGATATTCCGATATTTATCTCTACATACATGTTTAAAAATCATTTGTGCCGGTATACATGATAAATAGTAGGTGAAAGAACTCTGATGGGGACGTCACATCATGATTGTCGCGATGTCGCGTGATCACATGCGCAAACGTAACATTTGAGCATGAACGGCGCCAGAGCTGAGAGTATTTAATGTGTGTCCTCATAATTTAAATGTCAGTTTATAACAATCTGCTTTTGATAGCGAAGATGGAGATGACATTTTACAATTGTATCTCTGCTTAGAAATAACATCAATACGAACACACGTTGTGGGAGAGCCTTTGATAGACTCCCGTAATTTTGTTGAACGTTTTGTTGGAAGTCGTGGAAAGTTATGCCACGGCGTCATCCTAACAAACCTACATATCGTCTCCACAAACATCAAAGAATCAAGAATCACGACCAGGAAACAATAAAATAATTCGAGGGTGTACGACATATTTTGAATAAGCAACGTATCAACTGCTGAACTGGAAATTCGACAGTTGTCAAGAACAAGGAAAGAATTCGTATATAGAAACAGCCCTATATCGAAAACAAATGGGCTTCTTACGGAATCTACTTTTCGGTGAGCTTGTCATGTTCATGAAAAATGGCATTTAGAGAGGCTTTCTTGAAAATTTTGGTAAAAATATTTTGTGAATTAAGGCAAGTACCTGATAATCACCAACACCGTGAGTTGTGGGATTATGATGGGCGTCGGGGATGTAATTCAACAGCGCCGTGAACAATGGAAACAGCGTTACATTCTGTCACCTAAGGAACTCCATCAAGCAGTAAATGAACAATTTACTCTGACAATAAAACAATGTGATACGAATAATTTCATTGGAGGTGATAGAAATAAGGGGATTGTCACTTTAGCCAATACGTTGGATGGTCGTGCAAATAATCATGATGTTGTCCGAACAAGAAATATGACTGCAATTGGTTTGATGCAAGGTCCATTCCATCATTATTTCTATTTGTTCTTAGATCGATTTTTACCAGGCAGATCTGCTATATCGGTGGTGAAAAAAACTTTCGTGGATCAGATTATTGCGAGTCCAACATCCCTCGCAATTTTTTTCTTTGGCCATGAAATGCTCGAACATCCGGATTCGCGCGAAGTGTATACAGAGATATTGAACAAACTTTTTGAGACTTATAAGGTAAAATATGGATTGATTGCATTGATGCGTACATAACATGATTGATGAAAACAAAAATATAATTTCAGGTGGACTGCTGCTTTTGGCCACCGACGCAGCTCATAAATTTTTTGTTCGTTCCGATACACTATCGAGTTGTTTATATAAATCTTATGAACGTATTCTACAATATATTCCTGTCTCACACAAAATATGTAAGTGATTCTATTCATGAATTTCAATGAAATGTCCAATATGTTCGTTGGATATGAACGATAATAGACATAATACTACAACGTATCTTGATGTTTCATTGCAGCACGATGGATGAGCGTTTAGCCAGGCTGGAATAAATACTTTTTTCATCAAAACTAGATTAAGTTGGTGCATAATAGCAAGAAATTCTATCATATTTTATTATTCAATAAATATTTTGAAACTATATACATGTTCCCTTTCTTTATGTCCTTCTGCATGTACATGTTATCTATCAACTACCAATGAATCTTTTTGTTCGATTGGACGTCCAACAGCAAATAACTCGTCCATCATCTATCGGCGAGTGGAAAATTTGAAGTGATAACGCATAAACTGTTTCCCGCGCAACGAACTTTATCATTCATCTTTGTACATTTAGTGCACATTTGTGCGACAAAAAAATTGCATGGCTACTAGTTACTCGATTATTTATCGATCACCATGATTATATCTATCCGTAAATAAACATTCGATCGGAAAGATGTCTATTTGTTTCGAGAACAAAGTCCTGTGTTTGACTTACTGGCGACAAAGTTGGCGTCATAAAATTGTTGATTGCGCTTGACGTCAAGGTGCAAATATACGATTGTTGTCGGAGTAAATATAAATACAATACAGTAAATTTTTTGATAATAAACATCGTATTATGATTCCGGTTGATTGAGATATATGATATGATTTATCACAGCGCGTCGAACAGGCGCCGAATGTACGTTGATTGTTCGATTCGAACACCTATCCGTCAAACTTCATCACAATTCCATGTTGATACACGTATATACATTCAACGTATTGTTATCACGTGATTGATGTTTGACGTTTATTGATCAGCACAGATATGATTATAAAAGCATGACAGATTCGTATAATATGCAATGAAGTATTGAATATACAAAGTAAAATTTGGTTCGATGCGAGACGAGTTTATGAGCAAAACACTTAAGAGTCACACAGATGCTCAGTGTGAATATCCTCGAAAAAAATAGCAGGTGAGGGGGGCGAACGGAGAATGGTGTTTCATTTATTCTATACCATATCAACTGTTTCGAGATTGGAGCTTTATTTCGCGCATATGAGTCGTGTCCCGTTCATAGCTTGTCATGGTGTCAGTTAATGATGTCAAATAAATAGCAGTCCCACTGTCATTGCATGTATGCGAACGTACCAATGCTGAATACGACTTTCTAGAGTGTCCAGTAGCTGGGTGGTAGAGGAAAAAAATTTTTGCTGGCAGATGTACAGTGGTGGTGAGTGAAATATAGTCCAATACAATTCAATGTATAGACTGTAGAGTTGTTAGTTGATGCTGGTTGATGGCGTTGTGAAAGGTATGCTACAGTGAGAAATGGTGTGAAAGACCAAGTGAGAGCTAAGGCGATTGATACGAGAGTCTACGAGTTACAACGAGTGGTAACGAATATATAACCACCATACTGTGTTTATACATAGTATGAAGTATCATCAAGTTACGGTATATGGCATATAATTTCGACTGGGAACAACGTGCGGTGATATTGTTAGACCAATACATTTGATAAAAAAATCGACTGAACGAGGATGTCGACGAAGCGGAAAGGTGCACCGGGGAAGAAGGGACGTAGCAAGTCGAAGAAAGTTGAATATGATGAAGCCGATATTTCCAGTGAATCCGATATGGATGATGCTGACGCCGGCTCTAATGCGGACGCTGAGGACGCTATTGAAGAAGATCTTGGTGATGTTTCTAATATTCCGGAATTACGAGCACCAGAGGTAAATTATTTCTTCACACTTGTTGCTATGTGTACACAGAGTGAACTACATTGTTTGGACATAATACATGTAATATTTCTACTTTTCAAATATCCTTAGGGTGGATGGGGCAAAGCAGGCACGTTACTTTTGTGTGGTCTCACCAATTGGGAAATGGCTGGTCGAAAAGCACCTCCTAAAACGGCGAAATCCAACGTCGGCCGAAATTTGTGGACGCCACATACATTCAAGAACTTGAATGGGGCTCGTGTGAGGCTTGTGGCTTCAGGACCTGCTGCGTCTCATAGCATCATTGTCACTGAAGACGATTGTTGCATGGCTTTCGGAAAAAATGATAAAGGTAGAACGAATCGAAGCTGGGATCAAATTCAAATGGCTAGTTTGACATCGGTTTCATTTTATAATTCTTCTTCATCCATTGTTCAATAGGACAGTTAGGTGTTGGTGATTTGAAAAGACGCGATGAACCTACGGAAATAGAAGCATTGAAAGGTCATACGATAATTGCCGCAGCTTGCGGTCGGAATCACACGCTTTTCCTAACAAGTCGCGGCATCGTATTTGCAGCTGGTGACAATAAACTTGGCCAATGTGGGGTAGGAAAAGCGGACGCTTGTATAATGACAGCTACCAAAGTTAAATACTCAGGTGCTCCTATTGTTAAAGTCGGTTGCGGTGCGGAATTTTCGATGATTTTGGATATTAAAGGCGGACTCCATTCATTCGGCAGTCCAGAGTATGGTGCATTAGGTCACAACACAGATGGAAAATATTTTATCACGAATTCAAAGATGGCATTTCACTTTGAAAAGGTACCGAAACGGATCGTTCTTTATGTAGAGAGAGGAAAGGATGGTCACGTCACTCCGTTGGATCGCGTTGAGATCACTGATTTTAGCTGTGGCCACCACCATATCGTCGCTATCGATAGCAAAAGCCGTGCTTTTTCTTGGGGATTCGGTGGGGTAGGACGTTTGGGTCACAATGAACAACGGGACGAGTTGGTACCTCGTCTAATAAAATTCCTCGAGCCACCAAATCGTGGGGTACGTTCCGTCCATTGTGGAAATACCTACAGTATTGCAATCAATGTACATGGAACAGCATTGATGTTCGGTCAAACCAAACGTTCTGGTGAGGCAAATATGTATCCAAAACCAATCCCCGACTTATCAGGATGGGAAATTAGATGTGTTGGTTGTTCACAAACGAGCATTGTGGTCGCCGCTGATGAATCAGTAATTGCTTGGGGCGCTAGTCCAACATTCGGAGAACTCGTAAGTTTAGCATGATATTCACTTTCGTATTATGAATTCTGAGTATTAGTCGAATTAAATTGTTGAAACTTCCTCAGGGACTCGGAGAAATGCGAAAGTCCTCAACGACTCCAATGGAAGTTAAAGCTGTCGAAGGTCTTTACATTACAGCCGTGACATGTGGACTTTCACACACACTCATGATATGTCGAGATGATTCTGAAGAAGAAAAAGCTAAGATAGCTAAACTTGAAGTATACTCGGTGTAATGAAAGGATATGCAGTATCTATTACACCTTGCATTTTTGCGTGATGTGAGGTCAATTTTAAAGATTGACAAAATTATAACGTTTCATGCGTCAATATATAGAGAAAGTCTATAAAAAAGTTGACGATTCAATATAATCACTGCCACTGTACGGTTGGAATATGGAAGCTCATAGATATCTGACACTTTTTTACATATACATACATTTCATATGATCCGAGAATGAAATATATCCACTCGGAACAATGCTAATTTGGCGTTGTGAACCTGGCACTGTGAAATACAATAACCCAACATCTATACGTATCACCGTCCAACAATTTAATTGGTTCACCGCTACTCAATATGTAATAAATACTTGAATATATATTTATTCGTTACAATTTCACTGGACTTGTGAAGTAATGAATTGCCTAATTCAATAGCGCCACAACACCAGTGCTCGACGGTTTATGTGGTACTGTGGAATCCAATGATACTTACTGATAACATCTATTAGAATGAATTTCGTTCCGCTCCACAATTGAATTCCCCCCATTTTTGATACGAGTGATTTGGGCATTCGAGATGCCCAGTCTAATCTTCTACACTGCAGGTACCTGAATCGTCGACGTTTTATATTGACAATTCTTCATTCGAGCACACTCAATGTATCCAGGTTCGGTTGTGATTGCATTTATTTATACGAAAGTCGACAAACATTCTTCCATTTCTCATATACAAAAGTTTTCACATCCATGATCAAGTTTGCGTGAGCAATGATAAGATTGAAAACTAAAAGAGAATAAATCGATCAAATGAAAAACGCTATGCTTTAAACATTTCGAATCATGAAACATAGCCAAGAACTGTACAATATGCAAATTACTTTTTTTTTATACATCATTATAATTTATATCCCATACATTGAATGAGAATACGATGCAAACTAAAGACGTTTATAGGTGTGTAGTGGAATAAACTGTATTGATTCAAACGCACAATGATACTATGTACTTGAACACGTTAGCATCTAATAAATAAATGCGACATGACATGTCAGGAATTTTCCAAAATTCGTCCCTAGACATCAATCACTTTCGCTCAATTTTTCTAATTCATCTTCTACTTTTTAGAATGATCACAAATATTTCTCTAAACAAGCCTAAAGTCAGAATTGATCATTTTGTGTAAAATACTGGAGTCCCCTCGAATAAAAATTATTTTATGTAAGTATAAACGTATATGAAAATATGAATGAAGTTTAGACAGGTTTATTGGACTAAGTCAGTAGTATATAAATATTAAACGTATAAATTATATGTCGAGCATAGCTCAAGGTTAAACGAGGCTGCAATAACAATTCGATTGGGCGTCTTGTGGCTGGTAGTCTTTTGTCAACTGTATACCTCTTTTACCCAAACGTTGACGAGGTCCATTCCCGATACTACTTTGCATTCGTGAGGATCGATTATGTTCCCAGAGACCTGGTGTTTGTAAAATCTGAAATGAACATTTATCTTCATATAATTCCTCAGTCATATCTCGTGACATTTTTTGATTTTTGTACCAATATTTATCCATACTTTTTGTATTAACTCCTCGAAACAACATTTGACACCATCGGCCGTCTTTGCACTACTCTCAATATAAAGCGTTTGATGTCTTCTAGCAAAGTTCAAACCTTCTTCCGCTGTTACTTCTCTATTTGGTAAGTCGATTTTATTCCCGACGACCATTTTTACAATATCAAGTCTATTGCAATATGTATTCAACTCTTCCAGCCATGTTTCCAATCTAATAAATGTATTCTTGTCAGTGACATCGTACATTAAAATAGCACCTTGACCATCTCTATAATAACTAGGTGTCAGTGTCCGAAATCGCTCTTGACCAGCAGTATCCTACAACATACTATGAGTTCACTTGCGTCCATGTACAAACTGCAAATTTTGCACAAAAATCAATTGCATATCCTGAAATCATACCCAAATAGCAAGCTTCACGTTATTGCCATCGACGGGTATTTGCTTAGTTTTGTAGTCCATACCAACAGTATTCTGCATGTTTTCGTAGAACTCATCTTCAGTGAACCTCAATAGAATACTGCATTCAAATGCATGTAGTGAATGATTCGTTATCTCAAATGTACCAGTTAAAGAAAATTTAATTGGAAGTAAGCTGATTCATTGTCACAAATACCTCGACTTTCCTACATTTGACTCGCCTATCATGAGCAGCTTGAGTGTCGTTAGTACTTCAGGTTCCATTATTGTTGAATATGCAGAAGAAAAATTGGGCTCTACACATAAAATAAAAGGATGGACAGTTGATTATTTTCATAATGCGATAGAGTAGCATCTTGAATTGTTTGAATTATAATGACCTATTCGAAGAAAAAAACATTAAAGCGTGACATGTAGTTGTAGTTAGTATCATATACAATATGAACTATATATTAAGAACTACAAAAAAAACACGTCACTAGGTCGCAAATCACAATATCACTTTGTTGTCGCCCCTCTTCTTTTCGATACTTTCTGTATGCTTCTCTCTCTTTCGCTCTCCGTCCCACCTTTCGTTCATCATCATACTCGCTCCAACATTTCATTCAACATTGAATGTTTTCCAGCTGTTAAATGTGGAAGAACACCAATGCCCACTGTAATCTATTGCGCGGCGTAAATGCACAATTTTTGTATTCGTTGAAACTTCTCTTAGTTTCTGATAGAACCACAGTGGTGCGCACTATTGCATAAGATTATAATCATAGAAATAGTGCATATGAAAGATCGAGCGTCCCAAAAAAAACTAGAATCAGCTTCGCAGCTCGTGCCTCTGTTATCGTAGGAAAGATGATGTCGCGCTCAGTGAGGTGTAGCGCAACTAGTTGAAAGCCGCTTCATACTTTTCGTTTAGCTCTTGTTGATTGATATATCTACGTCTGAAACTGTTGCTTGTCCATATCCACATCAAATACATGTATGGTTAGATGTCCTTGTCATCGGGAAATTTATATATATATGTATATCGAGTTGTTTAACCTGACACTGATTTAAACAATGAAAGATGCTACAAAAGAGTATGTCTTGCATATACGTATTTTCTTACTGAAATAAAAATAGTTCTACCTTATACATAATGTCGATTTCATTGGAATGTTTCTTCAACACCTTTATATAAATTGAGTTCCTTGTGTGTTTGAATTAATGGCTTTGTCACTTGGGAATTGAATGACCCAAAATAGCGCAAGCATCGAGTTGTTGGATATTCGATTATAGTATCATAGTTATGCACATACGAACTGTATTCCAGAAAGTGGATACGGGAAGTGGCGTCGAGTATTCGCGAGCATTCATAAAATAGTCATAATTCGATTTCCCCATACTCATTACAGTTGTATCTATACAATATACGATATATAAATCGTATATAGTACAGTTCATGCGCGTCCACGAACGACAACGAACAACAATGGATCGAATACATTCAATAGATCAGTGATATATTTCATGTCAGTAGAGACGGTAAATCATATCACAACTTCTACAGCTTTTGGCTAGTCCCAGACAACTTTTGAAAATGTGACTATTTTTTAAAATAATCGCGATTTAATTTATTGATGGTCAATTTGAGAAAAATGGCCGCCAATAATTTTTCCGCGGAGCTATCATTCTATGATATGAACTCGTTTGTATACAGAAAAATGTGACATTTTATTATATTATGTGTTCATCAGTATTGTCCTCATTTAAGTGACGGAGATTACTCAAACAGGTAACGACTGTGAAGGGGTGAATTTGTGCGTTACGAGCCATTTATCAGTGACGTTTCCATAGCTGTTGATTGAGAGGGCGAGTTCGAGAAAAATAGTTGGGAAAAACAAAAACTCATTAAATTCTCAATTTAATTGTAACATTAATGAACTTGTCACATCAATAGATCTTGGAATACTTCATGACAATGGCATCGGACAGGTTTGTTAGAATTTTAACAGTTTTCCTTATAATTCCTTTATTGTGCATGGCAAATAGTTGCAGTGACAAGACATAAAAAATATACTCGGAAATTTATGGGCATGGCACATGGTTCTATGTAGATGCCCCGTGTGAGCGTATCGTGAATCAATAACCAATCTACGAGTCCGCTATATATGGAAATATTTTGGGAAAGTTCAAATAATATAAAATCAAATATGAAATATTTGTTAGAAATCCAAAAAAAGTGACGGTATTCGAAAAACATCTATTCCATTTGAATTCATAACAATATGGACATTGTTGCAATTTCTATCCTGATGCTCTTCTGACTTCATGACTCACTTTCTTATCCCCTGTTAAAGTGATGAGTGCACGCTAATTTTTCAGAGTCTCTGGTAAATTAAATAGCCTACATGACATCAGCGTGTTCCCCTCTCGTTCGGTCCTATATATCGTCAATTACTGATACACTTGTATGGGTTTCTGTATGTAGAAATAAACGCGCATGGCGAATGAGGAATAATTTCATACTGTTATATACGTACTGCTAAATGTACTGGAGGGTGACCTAGCATATTCGGTTCAGCTTCAAATTATGAATGTAATATTTGAAAGTCTTCCCAATATAACTTTGAGTATGAATGGCCCTCATGCCGTGAATGGAATGATGAATTCATATTGGTGAATTGAGGTTCAAATAGAAATATCCTGTGTATTTTCTTTATCTTTTCCTGTAACAGAATGGAATGGGTTGAAATAATCGAACCGCGAACCAAAGAACACATGTATGCTAATCTCACTACTGGTGAGTGTGTTTGGGATCCACCACCGGGAGTTCCTGTGTATGTATAAATTCACTTTTTAGTCAGATACTCATTGCCTCGCCTATGAAGCTTACAAAAATTATTATTAATACTACATTATCCAATTTCTAGAAAAAAGACAGACAACAATCAGTGGTGGGAATTATTTGATCAACACACATCAAGATTTTATTATTATAATGCAACATCGCAACAAACTGTTTGGCACCGGCCGACTGATTGTGATATCATTCCATTGGCAAAACTTCAGGTGATGAATTTTTGATTTAATAGATACGCACTGGTTATATAGTGTGCGAATGAATTTTTTACGCTCATCCATAGACACTGAAACAAAATACAGAGCCAGCGGGCAGCAGCAGCGGTGTATCAGATGCCCAAGCAACACAAGAATTGCGAAAGAAGGAATCAGTGTCAACTCAAACGCAGACAACTACAACAGTCGAACGTTCATCGCGATATGAACATCAAGAAAATTCCGCTGTTCCTACTATGACAGTAAATTCATACCACTTTTGTTCTAAAATCTCTAAGTTACAATCAATTCGGAGAACTTTTGTACAGCAGCGCTTCATATATTAATGCTTGGATTACAGAATGTTGGTGCGTGTAAGCCACGTAATTCGAGAATCAGTGCTGATTCCCAATCATCGCCTCCATCGCCTTCCCCTTCCACAAGACGGCAACATCATCATCATCATCATCATCATCACCATCACCATCATCAACATAATAATAAACATCATCCCCGCCATCAACAGGAACAATTATCAGTCCGTAGGCACCATAATCACTCGCAAGATTCTGGGCGTTCAAGTGACAGCTCTATTTCGCACAGTCGCACGTCTTTAGAATCGTCCGCAGCAGCGTATCGTTTATTAGAATCACCACATCGTCATCATCAACGGTCTTCTGTTAATCAACCATCTTTACCAAGTGCCGGAAATCGTACTCACGGCGCTATAGGGGCAAGTGCTATTGATACTAGATCACATAAATATGGCACTCTAGAAAATGTAAAAAATTCGAAAGCCCCACCACCAATATTGGCAGAGCCACCACCTTCTCTCGGTCTGTCACTCTCAACAAGTACACCAATATTTAAGAAAAAGACATTTGCCGATAATCAATCGTCAAATACAAGAGAGGGACGTAACGTCACAGGCGGAGAGTCAGATAGAAGTCGGAATGGTGGAGGTAAATTATATATCTCAAAATTATGTAACATCCAATCATTTTTATAAATTGTACATAAGATGGATCAAATCAACAGGTAGGGAAAACAGCCGAGGATTATATGGGCTTGAGCCAAGTACTTCCCCATATCGAGAATCTGCTATTGACCTGAAGCCTTTCAGGCATGAGTTACCACCGCTATATCGTTCACCAGATGTTCATACATCGCAAAACGCCAAAAGCCAGAGTGAGAAATATGGATCACTTATTGGAGAAACTAGTAACCGTTACCATAGAGATCGTGAACGTGAGTCGTATCACAGAGACAGAGTCAATAGTCTTGAGAAAAGTAACATACCAGTAGGTTTTCATTCGGGAGTGAATAATCCACGAAATTTCAAGAAATCGGACGTGACAGCAACTAATATAAGCAGTATTAGTCGGCGACATCAGAGTAGTGGTGTGTCTCGATCTGACGCGAGCGTCAGAGAAATTTACAGTGCCATGCTTAACGAAAAAATCGACTCTGGTGGAATGAGTCTCATGAGGACGAATGTTCCTCACGTTAAAATTGCTAAGCAAAACAGTCTCGAAGTATCTGAGCGCAGCAGAGATAAAGATTTGGAACAGAATAAAGATAAAGATGATTATAGCAGATCCAAGTGCAATAATTTGGTAGATAGCGGTACACAACAAGCACTAGCACGAAGTTACAGTTTTGTCCAACAGCAGATGATCAGGCGACGTGATCGTGACGATGATTCCATGCATGAACGGTATCTTGTTAGCCAAAGTCACCATGATCAGCGTCCAAGGCATCGACTCGGCAGTAATACCAGTAGTAGCAATGAAAGCAATAGTAGTAGTAATAGTGCAGTTGGCGATGAACTAGTAGGACCTGTCGAAGATGATGATGCAGGAAAAAAACGTAGTAATGGAAACCCTAGTCCCCCAGTATCACCGTATTATGGAAATTTATTGGTTGATGCTGACCATTTGTTGCCACTCCAGCATTATATTCTCCAACAAGCAAAACTTTCAGGTATTGAGACATTCTGTCAATTTATCGACATTCAAAATATCCCCGTTGAGTTTTAATATTGATTATGAATAAAATCTTTATCTGAAGGTTGTTACAAGTTCGGGGACCCATTATTAGTAGGTGAAGGAGACGATTCACTGGATGAGGATGGAGGACGTGAAGTGGAAGACGGATGTGATGGTGTTGGGATCGGAAGTAGAGGTGATGATGACTCCGACGATCAATTTGCGGATGATGAAGCAGCGAGTAATCAAGGAGACTCTTCAAGTCAGGAATACCTCGAGGATCATTATGCAGGTGCGTAAAAATCACATCCTTCAATTCCATTTCGTTGTTTAACAATTTCTCACATATTTATATGTATATGTATACAATAGATCTTGGGAATTACGATACTGCTGGTTTGGCAACGTATTACAATACTGGGGAAACTTTAACGCGATCACACGCTGCAAGTTCAACGCAAGCAACTTTGCCTTCAACAGCTGCTTTGGCACCGTTGCTAATACCACAAACGGGTGGGTCGACGATATCTTCACATCCCGAAACGAGAGACAGTAGTGTGATTGGTCCAGGACCACGGCCAATATCACTCCCAGCATCAACAGCTTTTACAAGCCTAGTCAAAAGTTATGATATCGCAGATGGCGATGATTTACGGCGCGATGATGATACAACCGGCGGTGGTGGTGACATTGAGAAATATGCACAAGATAATCTCAATTTGAACTGTGGTAGGCAAAAAGGACTTCGGTTATTATTCCGTAAAAAGTTCAGTGTTCGCGACATATTGAGTTGGTCTAAAGATCCAATACCCAGACCAATGCTCAACGTGGTTGAAGGCGAAAAGTTACTTAAACGCGAAGCTTGCAATTTGTTCCGACTTGTACAAGTATACATGGGAGATAGGAAGACTAATGTCGGGATGACGTTGGACAGTGTGGCAACTGATGTCATTAATACAGTTTTCTCGAAACCGGCATTAAGAGATGAACTCTACGTGCAAATATGTCGTCAAACCACTGAGAACCCGCGTAAAGAAAGTTTACGAAGAGGATGGGAAATGATGGCAATATGTCTAGCTTTCGTTCCACCGAGCGCTACGTTCGAGCCGTATCTAGAGGGATATATGAACAGACATCGTGATCCCAATTTTCAATTCCCCGAGGTTGCCAAATGGCCAATCCATGTGCAAGTTAGTCATTATGCAACTGTAGCATGTCGGAGGCTGCAACGCATCGGGGCACATGGCAAGAGGCAACCGCGGAAGGCAACCATTGAAGATATTGATCAAGCACGTGTAAGTAGTTTCTTTCCTTTTTTAAGTTCATTCATGCCAATGAACAATTTTGGATTCGGTCTGTTATTGATATATCATTTGCCCTCGCAGCTTCAAATATTCCGAGCGTCCATGTTCGGTGCTACTCTTCCTGAAGTGATGGCACTGCAACGTGATCGATTTCCACAGAGGGAATTACCTTGGGTACAAACAACATTGACACGTCAAGTGCTTGTGAGAGGTGGTACTCTCACTGAAGGCATCTTTCGCGTATCAGCAGATGCCGACGAAGTTAGTGCACTCAAATCTTGTTTAGACAGATTTGAGGACGGTGCGACTTTAGTCGCTTCTCAGGATGCACATGCCCCTGCCTCACTGCTCAAACTATGGGTCCGTGAGTTGTATGAGCCTTTGATACCTGACTCATTTTATATTGAGTGTGTATCAATGCGACACGACGAATCAGGATCTTCAGCGCCGGCTGCTGCAGCAATTATCGAACGGTTACCAGATCTTAATCGCCGAGTTCTTTGTCATCTCATCCGATTTTTACAGGTATACTAAGGATTCTTAACCTATTGTCACTGCTTCCAATCTTTTCATCGAGCACGTCTAAAGTTTATTCTATGGGTTGCAGATATTTGCCAGACCAGATGTGGTCGCACGTACTAAAATGGACGCCAATAATCTTGCAATGGTCATGGCTCCGAATATTTTACGCTGTACTTCGCAGGATCCACGGGTAATCCTGGAAAATGCACGTAAAGAAATGGCTTTCGTACGCATACTTATCGAGTCGTTGGAAACAGCTTGGGTTGATGATCTGCATTGATCATAACATCGTTGTTATTTCCCCGCACTTTACACTCAACATTTTATGCCAAATAAAAAAATTCCGCTGTACATTAAAAATTACAATTCATTTATTATAATCAGTACAATTATTGTCTATTGATTCTCATGTAGTGATCATTACTTGTTAACGCAATTAAAGATTTAGCTTTATGGGATTTTATCACGTGCCTAGGCGATATAATATATTATCAAAGATCTAAAATATAGTCTGGCAAAATTAATTCCAATTATAACTATTATTCATCCATCAAAGAAAGAATGCGACCTGGAATCCCCCACAAGTACATTTTGAATACTATCATCTGTATCATTTATACATTCCTCACAAAAACTAGACTGTACTCATAATTTCTCTGACAATCTATCGCGTTTCTCCTTCTACTTATTCTTGACTATGAGGACTCGTGTGGAAGAGCCGAAAATGTCTTGAATGATGAAGTTCACAGTTTCCTCAATAAAAATATATCATTGAATTCATTCGTTTTTCCTACCAATAGAAGACAAATACAGAAAACATGAATACAGGTTCAGGACGGGAGAGAATTGGGACGTTGGCTAATGGTGAGTGGTGACACAGTTGGTCGACAGATCATTATTATATTCTTATATTATCCAGAGAGTAATGAGTGTTATATGTGTCAACAAAACCCAGGATCGCATATTATATGTATATATATTATATACTCATGGCAATGTGAATGAATATCACATTAGCAATGGAGTAACAGCATGTGTACCAATACTATATATATATATATGTTTTCATTGGTCAGTGTATATAAGTGTATAGTACCGAAAAGTGCCCTATAGGTGGAGAATGGGATTGTGGTGTCGCAAACAGTCACGAATTTAACGAACCGAATTAGTGAGTGTGAGTAGTGGACGTGAATGAATTAACGTGGACGGAACGGAATAAACGAACATAATTTACATGTTTATTATGCACGTTGAAGGTATTCAATGAATTACCCGTGTTATAACTTGTCAGAACGAGTCAGTTAATCAGATTAAGGTGGAGGTTATCCTAGTAGTAGGATAGGTTGGGATAGATGCGAGTGAGGCGCAGTGGGCGCAGTACCATAAAGTACCATAAACTATATATACAGCACTCATGACTACTGACATAATGAGGCGCGTGTAGGATCGCGCGTAAGCGACATTGTTCTTTTTTTGTTACCGTAAATTCCGAAAGCTGCGTTAATCTTTTCTTCCAATGCCAAAAAAATATCAAGTACATTGTTGGGGCTGAATGAATTGGAGAAGGTTATATAAAAATCCCATGGTATACGTGTCACTATCGTGTTGCTTGAAGAATTATCACCGACGCAGCAGGTTGTCCAAATGTTAGTTTACATTTGTCAGTAGCGAATAATATATTTTACCAGAATTACTCCGAATAGTTGGAGGAATTCATTGTTACTTAATCATTTTCTCACTCGATATTGATATTATCATACGATTTCAATCATACATGACTATGGAAATTCGACAATTCATTTTTTTTAGTTTCAGACTTTAAAACGGAAATGAAATATAATCGACTTGCAACTTGCGACCTAACCTAAATATGATATATCCATGACACATGCCAACTGATTTGAATTGATATAGTAAAAGCAATTATATTGATCTTCATCATGTCGGCGAATCCCCAATTTGCAACACCACCACCAACTATTAGTTTACCCAATATGTCTGTACCACCGCCCACAACTCCAAATCTTTCTGCTCCACCTCCTAATTTAACTACCATCAATATCTCCGGTGGATATCAACACAGATATGCAAATCATCGAGAAGGCAACAGAGGGTTTTTCAAGCCCTTTAGACCTTATCATGCTCCAAAGATTATTTCCGGTGGTCAAGACGCGCTGCAAGATGAGTTTGATGGGAAAAGATTACGAAAGTCAGTGATGAGAAAGACCGTTGATTACAATTCTGCAATCATCAAGAGTTTGGAGGTAATTATGGCTTTGAACAAGCACTCAAATCAAATTTCATCACATGGGTCTGAATAATATTCATTCTTATATATTGTCCAGAACCGTGTGTGGCAACGTGACTACAGAGATAGACGAGCATTGCAGCCAGATGTTATGTATTATCCGGATCTGCTCCCACCTCCAAGTTATATAGATAACCCCATCAATGCAGTGACGACCAGATTTGTAAAAACTGCTACGAATAAAATGCGATGTCCCATTTTTTGTATGGCTTGGACGCCGGAGGGCCGACGACTCGTTACCGGAGCTTCGAGTGGTGAATTCACCCTTTGGAATGGGCTTACATTCAACTTTGAGACGATACTTCAGGTACAATCTGACGATTGAAAAAAATAATAGTCGGTAAAGCATTAATTTCATAACGCAAAGCTGTTATTCGGTCTGTATAGGCACACGACAGTCCAGTAAGAACAATGGTTTGGTCACACAATGAGAGCTGGATGGTGACAGGGGACCACGCTGGATACGTGAAATATTGGCAGAGCAACATGAACAACGTCAAGATGTTTCAGGCGCACAAAGAAGCGATTAGAGGACTCAGGTATATCATCATCCACCACACTAGTCCTTTCGTTTTTCACGACACTATGCTATTTATCAAAACTATTATCATTCTTCTCTGTAATGCCGTGTCCAATGGATATCATGTCATCTTCCTTTATGGGATTCAAATCGTCTCAGATTTCTATCGCGATCCGCCATAGTCTAATGTATCAATGAAATTAGGTAATGTGACCATTCGTAAAATCGTTCCGGCTCATTCGCGAGTAATCGTTAGGTTGGACATGAGGACTGTATGTATGTACGAATAAATATATTCCTGCAAATTGAATACGGAAGAGAAAAGAGAATTTATATTAGTGTCTGAAGTGATTGACATTTGATCAACATAACGAGTATTTCAATCCGAATAATTTGCATTCGATTTTCAAGCATCGCAATGTTTTTTTTTATTCCGATTTGTCGTCGCCCTGCTTCAAGTTATCATCATCATCTCAAAGTGTTCATTTTTTTACAAAGTTCACTTTAGCGAGTTGTTAATGCGTCAATAGACTATTGGGTAAAGATGTATTGTTGAAATTTCAAATAAATTGAGGAGACATATATTACATATTTTTTTATGGAGCTGAACCCATTCGAGATCCCAATTGATATGAACAATAAATGAACTAATCCTGCCTCCTTACATACAACGTCCAAATAAAGAATGACGTTCAATAAATATCTTTTTCAAACAATATAATGCAGTCATGGCAATCATTATCGTGTAATGCATATTGTTTAAACAAATAGCAAATTATGCATGAATGTTTGTGAGAATGCGGAGAAAAAGTAAGAGTGAACAAGTCATGAGAATTGATGCATTTTATGTAAGAATATTCCCTTTCGCTATTTTTGTATGTAATTATAAACACTAAACTTATTAAACAATCTGAAAAAAAGACATAAATGAAAATTAATCATTCCTAGACACCTTCGGTGGTCATGTGGCATTGGAGATGTTTAAACGCATCGAGTTTCAATTTATGCGCTTAGTTGTCGAGAAGGTCAACTACTCAATTCATTTTGGGTGCCAGATATGACTGTCGGAGATGGTTTGTGTTGATTCGTAGATGCTCCCTCTTCTTTTCACTCAACGTAATGAATCATTACATCAATACTCGATTGACACCGATTGTGTCGTAGATTGGTTGAGATCCGCGTATCGATCAATCATATCACCCGTCGTTCTCCAACATAGCACTAATGGACGAATCACTCTCGGAAAATTTGAAGATTCACATTACTTACACTTACTCTATAAAATGTTTATAGAGCTATGATTCAATGGTTCGCAAGCAAATCATTTCAAACATGTACAATTTTTCACTTGAATTAGTTTTCTTCCATCCTTGAACTATGAAGATTGATGAGGATGATAAAAATTGATAAATAAAGATATCATTGCTCAATACAACTCACTATTTTCAAACGGTCGGCGAAGTGTGTAATTATTTTTTTTCGGCGGGTAGTTTCAGTCCTACGGATCACAAATTGGCGACCTGCAGTGACGATGGAACAGTCAGAATATGGGACTTTCTACGCTGCCACGAAGAACGAATTCTCAGGGGTATACACACATTTATTCTTTGATATATGCGAGACGTAGACTATTCTATGAGAGTCGTATTGGAATGAATGAATTGGTCTCAAAAACCCATCGGTGATTATGGTACATATTTACAATAGGTCATGGTGCGGATGTCAAATGCGTCCATTGGCATCCACAGAAGAGTCTAGTCATATCAGGCAGCAAAGACAATCAACAGCCAATTAAACTGTGGGACCCAAAGACTGGACAATCATTGGCAACTTTGCACGCACACAAAAGTACTGTCATGGATGTTAAATGGAATGATAATGGAAATTGGTTAGTTACTGCCTCAAGAGATCACCTGTTGAAGCTATTCGATTTGCGTAACCTCAGTCAGGAGGTTCAAACCTTTCGGGGACATAAAAAAGAAGCATCGAGCGTGGCTTGGCATCCGAGCCACGAGGGATTGTTTTGCAGTGGCGGTAGTGACGGTGCTATTCTGTTCTGGCACGTTGGGTAAGTTTATTCAAAGTAGTGATGTATTTCTTCATAAACACTCGAACATTTCATTCCTTTAATGAATTGGATTTATATTTTTCAGAGCTGACAAGGAAGTTGGGGCAATTGAGCAGGCACACGATAGTATTGTTTGGACCCTCGCATGGCATCCGCTAGGTCATATATTGTGCTCAGGAAGTAATGATCACACGTCCAAGTTTTGGACACGTAATCGTCCGGGTGATCTCATGAGAGATAAATATAATTTGAATACTTTGCCCGCGGGTGCTGCCGGAATTGATGATCATGAAATCGGTATAATTCACAACAATATAGTGTAGTCTCCATTCATTTTTGTTTTTTGTCACCTTCTACATTTTATCCTATCATTGTTATCATTGTTTTCAAGCTGAGGAAGCTGCAGTCATACCTGGAATGGGCCCTGAAGATAAAATCAATACTATCGATGAACCCGACGAAAAAATTGCCGGTATACCTGGATTAGATCTAGATCACGTCATTGATGAAGGCAAAAAATGTGCGAATAAAAAGGTACCCTATAGTAAACCTATCCCACGTAATTTCCAAGCACAATGGAACGAAATGGAGGCAGAAGATCCAGAGCAAGTCGAAGCATTGAATGCTTTCGTTAATCAATTAATTGAAACAACACCTGGCGCAGTGCCGTTAAATGAAGTAACCCCTAATGCCATTATTTTATACGGAAAAATGATTCCAGTTGAACGTAAGTCTAATCAATTGGTTCTATTGAGAGTTTTCTCAATTGTCTTTTATGACCGAAGTTCCTTTTATTGATCTCAATGAATTTCCACAGCTGGTTCGAAACTTGCCGACGCCATCCTTAAAGGTAATGATGCAATTAACAAATTAGTGACAGCTGGTGAAATTGAAGAACTCAGAGATGTGGCGATAAATATTCCTGAAGAAGTACATGAAGTAGAGGATTTTTTGCAAGATGAAGGTGAAATAGACTACTCCAAAGTGCCGAACATACAACTACCACCACCTCTACCAAGTTCAAAATTCGCACAAAATCCAGAATTATTAAAGAGTCTGAACCGTGGAGGTAAACGCAAATTTGATCAGTTGATTGGTTGGAGTGATGGTGGTACGAATGACAGGACATCTAAAATACATCAACCAGTTTTCGGTGGCAATTCCATAGCTGAAGACTCTCCAGGTAGTGATACTGACTTGAGATATATGATGGGGAAGACTGGATCCATGGAAATGAACTATGTTTCGAATCAAGATGAGGATCTTAGAAGGATGAATAGTGTTGATAGTCGCAGTGGTGGTATGAGTCGTGGTGATGAAGATCTCCGTTTTGGTGTATCTGCAAGCGGCCCGGGCAGGCCTATGATCAACGAATACGACATGCGCAATTCGTACGGCGATAGAGATTTTAGACATATAGGGCCATCAATTGAGTTCAATAAGTCTTCCGTAGATGATGATGATTATGATGATATGGAACGAGATGGTCGCCCAAGACCGTGGGATGACGACAAAGCCGGTTCAAGTGAAGCAACACGAAATAATTTCGACAAGCGTGATGTTATGACTTCAAGTATAGGTGGTAATATGGCACTTGGCCCACTTGGTAGTATATCAGTTGGCATGGGTTCCAATCACCACAATATGCAAAATATTAGCCCGAACATGCCATCCGTATTGCCAATGTTACCACATCCGAGTATGAATCAACTCTCTGCTATGTCGAACAAGAGTAATTCGAATCTAATGTCGGGTAATATGGGTGATGGTTCAATGCCTCCACATTTACTTCATTTGCCACCAAATTTCGGTCCGAATGGTCCACCCATGCCGACGAACTCGAATGTCGGTTTTGGACATAATTTCAGACCACCAAATGGTAATTTTGGGCCAAATCAACATTTTCGACCGAACCCGATGGCTCCTTTTGCACCTAATCAAGGTAATGGACCATTTAATAATAATTTTTCGGCGCCACCTAATTTTCGTTGTCCCAACCCGGGTAATCAACTTTCACCTGGCTTCGATCGTTCAGGCTTTCCGCCGAATTTCAGAAATCAAATGTTAGGGAATCAGTCAGGTGGACCAAACGGCGGTGGATCTTTCAATTCTGGTGGTTTCAGCAAAAATTATGGCAATAGTTCGAATGGAAATAAAAATGGTCCGAATCGAGGCATGAATCGAAATTCCAATGACAATAACAGGAATAATTATAACAATCGTGGTAGGGGACGAGATAACGATCAGCCGAGAGGTTCAAGACTCCGAGATAACTATTGATTTCATTGAAATCATGAAATCATGTTCACATTTACGTTCATGTTGTGAGAAATGTGAATGGAGAGAACCCACGTTTATGAAATTTGAGTCGCTATACTATTTAGGAATTAATTCACCATCAGGTATCACTGATTCCAGTATAAATGGCATTTCTATCAACCAATAACACCAGATCGAATGACTCGGGTCATTTTATGATTTACTATTGTAATATATTATACAGTCCATTGAATAAAACTGTCTTTAAATATCATTAAGAGAATCATCACATGTTGCTCCGGGATAGTCAGCTCATATACTGATGAATTTACCTCATCAACATACACAGTGTTGGCTTTCATGTGAATGCACCAAGTTTGAGAATATTTTATGTAATGGAATCAAATTGAGTGACTTATGCAAGTGTACCATGTATATTCTGGAACAAAGAGAAACGTGTAGATCATTAAATATATACGTTCTCGTATGTTAGTATGTATATTCGTCTTGGTACACCGTTCAAATTATCTCGGATTTAGAAAGTCATCAATGCCGGTAAGTAAGTATGTGAATATCAACATTGGAATTATTTAATCAGTTTGGCGGCGCTGCTTCCTCGGGTAGTATTATATATAGGAGAGATATCGGGCTGCATCTGCTGCACTGTATACTTTTCATATCTTTCTACATTCTCTGGCTTCACTGGATACGCATGCTTTGTTGCTGGTAGAATGAAAACATAGCCTCAAAATACATGAACACTTTCTGTTTTCATCCAATCTATCCTTTTTTGTTTGAAAATGGAAGATCACATAGGACAAGAAGTCGTGACATGTGGTAGTTATGTTGTGGTACAAAAACAAAATTTCCGGAAATTATGTAAAATATCAGAGAAGGGTGTATTTACATTGGGCAAGGAGCAAGTGGAGATGGAGCAATTGATTGGCAAACCTTATTGGAGCACATTTAAAATGGTACCATCTAAGAATGGTAAAAAAAATATTACTTTGGTGTTAGCGGAAAAAGCTGAGACATCCGTGGAACTCAGAAAAGGTGTAACTAGTGGTGTTGACAATCGTTCAATTACTGATGATGGTACCTCACAAAAACTATCTAAAGAAGAAATCGATGACCTCAGAGATGCTGGAAAATCCAGTAATGAAATTGTCGGATATCTGATTGAGAACAGTACTTCATTCACGTCCAAAACAGAATATTCACAGGAAAAATATATCAAGAAAAAAGAGAATAAATATTTTCGCTATCTAACAATATTGAAGCCTACAATTGCTGTATTGCAGTCAATATATTTTCGTCAAGATTATGCTAAAATCAATTGTTTACGAATGGATTCGTTATCACAAATATTGTCATATTGTGATGTCAAAGCTGATGGCCAATATTTATTGTATGATAGCGGGACGTGTGGATTAACTGCTGCTGCGATGATGAGCAGGATCGGTGCCAATACCGATGGCAATCTTATTCATCTTCATCCTGGTAATCAAGCGCAGATGACTCTTGTGTATGCTATGAATTTTCCAAACGAGCAGTTGAAACGTATGCATACAGTCAATCTTTACACATTCTTGAGACTCTATCATCAAGGTGAAGAAATGATGATCAATGAATTGACAAAAAAATGTAATGTCTCCAGGAAGTCAGATCATACATTGAAGAGAAAAAATGATAATCTCGAAGAGAATAATGTCAACGTTAAGCGATTGAAATCAGAAGATTCGCGTTTGAATGGCGATGCAATGAACGTAAATGAAGAAGATGCGAACAGTCTCGCTGTGCCTGCGAAAACTTTCAAATTGCCAAGATGGTTTGATGAAACTCGAGAAGCTGTGGAGCGCATTAAATTATCAGTGGTACAGGGTTTGGCGATAATAGGAAAAGAACATCCTTTAAATATTGTTAAAGCTTTGTTACCGTTCCTTGGTGCATCAAGGCCATTTGTAATATACCATTGCCATCGTGAACCATTGGAAGAGACTTATGTTGCACTCAAACAGAGAAAAGATATAATCAATTTGAAACTTCTTTCGAATTTCTGTCGTGGATATCAAGTGTTAAGTAATAGGACTCATCCTGAGATTATGACCAATGATTTGGGTGGTTATCTATTGACTGGTTACTTAGTTATGTGACATCCATTATAAGTGGTTGACTGTTGATTTTAAATAATTGAGAAGTTAAAATTTTTCCTACTTTACATATTATGGTAATGAATTACTGATGCTTCCAATTTTATCTCGGGAGAGTATTCTATTCGAAATGTCCATCAATAAATAATACGATTTATACTCACATGAATTATCTTCATTTAATTTGCTAGATTGAGCATGGGGAATTCAAGCTATCGCTAATGTTTTCAGAGTATCGTGTACGCCCTTCAAAACGATAGGGGTGTACAAAAAGTTTCCCTTATTATTTTGAAGAAGAATTGAAGCGGATCTCGATTGTATGTACCACATACATACAAGTAAAGTATATGTCCTGCAAATATGAAACATGATTCCCTGATGTAGATAGAAAATTCACAATAATTGTAGGAGAGCTAACAAAATCGTGATGTTGTCGAATAACAAGTCGACTCGCACTTTTTTTAATTGTACGCGCGCGAATTCAATGTTCCCGTTGATCAGAGATTGCAGAATTTGATGAGCCTATGTTGCTGCATGCGATTATACGCTGTGTGGCGCAATCAAAGATTTTTTGATAAGTAATCAATGGAACCAATCTCGGTTCTAATTAGATGCTGTTTTCTTTTATTTCGCAAAGAAGTTTTCCAATGTGCTGAAATAAGGAACAAGGACTGAAAATCAGCCCCCCAATGAGTTTCATTATACAATCTCCCTGTTTCCGTTAGGTTGGCAGCGCTGTTCGCTCTTCCAATCACTAGTTTCCTGTCGTGGTTCATTTCATATTAACCAAAGTGATCTTTGGTCAGTCATTTCATCATTGTCTGTTAAAGGTGGAGGGTTTCTACTCGCTATGCTCATGCACGTGTGCCACGTTGCGAAGGTATTTATGAATTGTATGGTACCTGACAAATGTTATCAATATCAATCTCGAATCATCCGCAATTTCATAGTTTCGTAACTCAAATTTTTATAGCCAATCATCCACATCTGGTCCGTAATTTATAATTCGACCATTATTTTCCTAATTCATCTTCAATGAACGTAGCACATTGGGTTTTTATGATGATAATATTAGTCTCGTTCGTATGATTATATATGATTACGAAAATTCAAATCTTCTGAATGCTTTATCAAAATTTTATATGCGTTCTAGGTACATAATGTCAGGCAATAATTCTGATAATTTTTTTTCAAGGGACGGTGTTTTTTGTACACGTGGTTGGTCATGCGCGATGTGAGCTGAACAATATCAACTATATTAATGTGACAATTTTCCACTTTATCACTGTGTTGTAGAGTTGTGCCGTAGTCATGATATGTAAGTTAATAATTGTTATTCCCCCTATATATTAACATAAGGTATGTGAAAATGATTATAATTAAGTTTGTTATACAAAAAATCCTTATGAAATTTTCCAATTTCATTTAAATAAAATAAAAATCGTTTGTGTTAATTATTGTATCCATCAAATTAATTCATCAACCATTCATGTGAGTTAACAATGATGGAGGCTTCCTAAGTTTCTAATTAACGATTTTTTTACATGCGGAATTTTTTCTTAATATGGTGGGAATATAAGGAAAGAAATGCTCGTGAATAATTGTATCAGTCACATTAATGAGTAACCTTCAACTTCCTAAGGCTATTATTTCGTAGTCTGTGTTATTGATTGGGATCACAATAATGTGAGCCCGCTTCGGTTGATTGGTACTTCTACAAATCTGTAAAACTGTCTGGATAAAAAAATGTAACATGTGATGCAATTAGGTAGATGTGAAATCATACGAATTTGATACTATTGAGATTGAAGATCAGGAGGATTTGTATGCTGGAGCTACAAATAACTCGGAATCCAATTGCATTATAATAAAAGTGTAGAAAAACAAATAGTGTCACAATCCCAAAGCGTAATCTGTAATTGGGTTGAAATCCTTTTGATGAGTTTCATTCATGGCTAAAGCATAACCCCAAATCCGCATTGCAGTTGAACAGACACTTTGAATTTCTATGACTTCTTCGTGATCAAGGTCACTGCGCCAATGGAACGGTGCTGCTTTTGAGTTGCGAAATGTGCTCGAAACTCCACCCACATCATTTTTCGTATGAGTGTCCAAGAAACTCTTGACATTTTCATGGAAATCCAGTCCATAGAACTTATACAGGTTTTTGGTATGTGAAAACGGATCCAATGATAAATCCTCGTAGCGCATAACTCTAAATCATAGGGGAAGAGGTATGAGTATGCACACAGGATGTCTGTTTGTGTCCAATATTCTGAATAATGAGTGTTTGTTTACTTGAAATTGTGTGGGAATTTTTCTTTCAATCGTATTGCGGATTCATAGTCAGCGACCATATCTGCACAAACTCGTGCTGGATCGGAACAATCAGCACTGCTGGGACACCATTCACGATGTTTGCGTGACTGCAATAATCCTCTCGGGTCTCGCACTAATAAAACCATACGAATACCGAGACTGTAATTGAATAATTAAATGTGACAATGCCAATAAAATGAATGAATGAAGTTGGATAATGACTCATCACCTCGCATCTTCTAATAATACTTCAGCAATTTTCAATCGTAATCGCACAAGTTTCATCGATTGGAATGGAAATAAACGGCAATGCTGCGAAACAAATGTTGGATTCCAACATATTTTCTTGTGAGTCGTACATTGTCGCCATAGATGTGTATTATGATTGAACACCCAAGGGTGAGCCTTTCCGAAATTCAGGTAGTCCTCTGAACATTGTTATTATGTGTAAACATATGAATGTTGAGAAAAGATTACAATGATTACAATACAATGATCATATAGTTTCGGTATACGTACCGAGTTTGTGGTATTCACAATTAAATAATGCATATATATTCGCAATTGCCACTTGAGCGAGCGGTGGACCTCTGACTTGAACTATACCAAAGTCCAGCAATGGTTCATAGTGATAAAAATTGGCAGGATGAGCATTTACAACGTCTCCGACGAAGGTACTACCGCTCCGCCAACTGGCGAGAATAACACTTCTCATCGGTCTTCCACCTTTTTCCACTAGGAGATCGTTCAGGCTACTGTTGAGATAAAATTAAAATATATCTCTCATACAAGAAACCAACTTTTATAGCATAAATAAAATAATAGTCCACAAGAGATCATTACCTGACATTGATCCCATATAAGCCGTTCGGATATTTATATCCTTTCATATCACTTTGAATAGAGCGTCGTTGCTGATAGATAGCCTCTTGAATTTCGAGATATGTGATATTATTGATGTTTGAGAATACCTGCATGTCAATAATGACACAGAAATTGGATAATTAACATACTATACTTCTATATTTAGTGTTCTTGACTACCGATCAAGACTTGAAAATTTCAAATTCTGTATTGTCATGCATCTCAAGAGAAATGTTATTGAGAAACGTACTGTAATTGGTTCCTCATGTATTCCAATTTGTGATTTCATTTCCACTTCCTATATTGACAAAAATACTAGTGAATGCAAGTGTTATGATTATGGAGATGAGTGGAACATATTCGTACGTGAATTGACTTTTTACGAATTGCATATCAACATTGGTGTCGGTTTAAATTTTTTTCTCAATAGCTCTATTCAATCATATAAATGTGTGAATTTTGAGCGGTAAATATTCTAATGAGTGAAGTAAATATTCAACAGGGATATGAGATGATCATCGATGAACAGCAGTCTCACAGTGCAACAAGAGATGCAAAAATCAAACGTTACCGTGTGAAAGCGTGTTTTCTGAGTGATCTTAGACCAATCATCATCGCCACGTAATTTTTACTGACCGATAAGACCGGCTGCAGCCGACTTTCGATATAATTGCTGTACCGCTGATTGAACAACAGGAAGAAGATGCAGAGAGATGTCACGATAACCAAACCATAGAAGCCCAATTTCTTCGACATTTTCCCACCTAGCATGTGATGAAATAATCGAATTGAAATAATTGTATCTCAGCGAATAAAGTTTCTATAAATGTATATGATAATATAATTGAAGTGGAAACCGAGTGACATAAATCTCGACGAAAGAATTTTAGATTGTCGCGATTGCGTTTAGTGAATTTGATTCACCATAAAGGATTTCGAAACAGTAAACATTACGAGGTGAAGTATGCATGAGATATGCTTCCTCATGAGTTTGTTGGAGCATACGTGGTGTAACGGTGATTTACATTCACAGAGAGTCGAGCAACATAATGAGGATGGATGAGCGCACTTTTCATTCAATCAATTCCGATTCAAGGATAAGAGAACTGGTATCCTTCATTTCATCAATACCAAAAATATGAGATATATGATGGATTGTGATTTCATAGAGCACTCACGTTTATATATTGAATGTTGGTATTGGCAATAGTTTTCAACTGGGATCGCGTGTGTGGCAATGACTGTGACAATAATTCAAGCATATTTACGTCTCGCCACGAAAAACGGTCAGCATGGTGCGTTATGCAACTTGGACAATAGATAATTTTGTAATTTTACGGTCTTCCACCAATCATATCAATGATAAGTGAAGAAATTTTAGAGATAAGGGTAGAAGGAGTAATTTAATAACTGAAAAATCTATTCATTTATGAAAATTTTCTTACCTACTATCCATTTTCGTGACATGATTATTTTCCATCAGTATTTATGATGTCCTATTTTGTTCGTTCCAATCATTTGTATTGTTCATTGTGACCTCTTACGATTAGAGATAAATACAGATAGATTTTAAAATTGCACTATCTATCAATAGATTCATTACTGTAATATCATTCGGCACTTTAATATTATTTCACAATTTACATCAAATTACTCATTGACCACCTTCAAGACGAGATAGTTGCATAGCTGTAGTTCAGTAAGGTTATTGGAATGTATGTAACGCCGACTCGGTTCGTTCGACAAGGTTTCATTCTATTGAATATCATTTCTATAATTCATTCCACATAATTTTTATTTCGTTGACGGGTACTTCAATTTCATATCAAGAGAATCGATTTGATTTGAAGTAAGACAAACTTTGTGTTGGTGGGCTATATGCCGGGATGACCACAAGCAACTGCGGCTGTCGAATACAATGACATACATACATGTATAACACTCTCATATGATTTTGAATACAATGTGTGAGAGTCGAGATTTGTCATATTGTTCCGTTTAACAGGACGATTCGGAATTCGATATCGATTAGATGAATACTCTCGAATCTTTTTCGATCGCCGAACAATTTTTGTTTCTTACATTCTAATCCATTCTAATATTTACATAACGGATACTATAAATTTCGATAGTTCGCGCGTATCATTGAGAATTCGAAAAATAATATTTTTTATGTGTGAGTTTCCGTGTCTTTTCATCGTTTTTGAACCTCATATTGAGGAAGTCATAGATATATATTCATAAAAGCTTCTGCCCTGTGAAAATAGCACCGTAAACGACACCAACGAATGGCGCTAACAACAGACTTACATTACAATGCCATCTAGGTGGAATTATTGACTACCATAACAGATTCTATATTCTGTCACATGAATTTCTTTTACACGTGATTAATTACAGATGTAAAAAAGCCGTTTCTCAGAATATCGAATTTTAGTGATAATTGATATCTGAGTCGTTTCGAATTAGACAGTGTATGGTATCGAAAATTGCACGCACACAATGAAAGCAGTGAAGTATAAAGAAATGAAATGTTCAGATTTGAGTAGGTGGCGCCATTTTTTTTGATAACAAATCCATTGAATATGTATATAGTTCTTGGTATATTGGTGTTCAATGGTGTGCACCAGTGTGATCGGCTTATCAGGTGTATATAGTGATAAGTAGTAGTGTCCTGCACAAACTATGTGGTGAAGGTTCGGCTCGATCTGGCAGCACAGGCTCGATGTTGTTCAGTGGATTGGCGAGGTTCAGTGTGGTTCAATGCATTCGGGATGAAATAGTACTTTTGTCGCTTATAAGAATGACCGAGTATAAGCACAGTCTGAAACGTGCAATGCGTGCGTTGTGAGCAGTAGGGAATACTTCGGCAATGTTCTTTGACTTTTTTTTTAGTGTAACCTGTTCTTCTATCAAAATCGAGAATTTTTCTTCTACTCCGGTATTAGCTATTGAGATCCATTGTCATTCATTATATTCACCACGTTTTTCACTCACAAACGGCAAATGCCGTCAGTCAATTTGTGCGTCAAGTTTTTTCAGTGGAAATTTATCAGGTGACAATCACGTTCACGACCATAGGTAAAATAAAATTGCAAAATACTAATGAAAAAAGCATCCACGTTCATCGTGTATTGCTACATTTTTCACTGTTATTGTGATGCCACACAAAATTCGACGTATCGAATTGAAAATTCTGTGAACGGTGGACAGTGGGAAAGTGCTTGATCTCAAACATTTTCATCATACTTTAATAATTGGTATTCAATGTATAAATTATATAAATTCGAACAATTATATGTGAACTGGTCTTCTTCGCAATTCTTTCATATATTGCAGAGGTTTGTGGAGATATGCTTGATTATTGCGAATATAATTTACATTGGTGAAATGAACACGTACATCGAAAATCGTTGAAAGCAGAAGTTGCTGATAAGAAATGAGATACTGTGATTCAAATTCGTTATAAATAATAGCTCGTCAGATCATTCGTCCGATTCACAGAATATTTTCGATGTTCCAATGGCATAGTGTTGATGATGATCGCGGTACGTCCGGTTCACTTCGCGGCGATCTCTCCTACCACTTACGTAAACGGTGCTCTTTCTTGGTAATTAACGCCGAAGTAATTGTGAACATTCATGTCACGTGAAGAGGAAAAATTCAATATTCATACATTTGTATACCACTAACTATCATCTTGACACGCTGATAATATCAGCATTATCTTTCTCATTGATATGTGAAATGCATGAAGGGAAATGCTTCTACTGAGAATTGTTAAAATTGACAGGAAAAAACGAAACCGATTATCATAAAAGATCACGATAAACATGATGAATTAAAATATTTTTATAAATTTTACGATGTAGAGTTAGGATGATTGTCCATTCGTTTTGTTGTGAGAGCAGAAATGCTGAGAATGGGGAAAAGAGAAATCTTCAGTATTCACAATATATTTTATGTTCAATTTATTGAAATAGATTTTTAGAGTTTACAACAAGATTTCTAGATGCATGGCTCATTAATGATTTTCATATTGCAGATAATCATAGCGCTGATGTTATTGTTCTCGCATTTCATAATCAATTCAATTGATGCCAACATTCCTAATGTCTGTCTTACTTTGGATAGACTTGCGAAACACCAAAGTAAGTTGTTCTGCATTGAGCGAAACAACTCTTTCACCGTGACTTTCCTACTTCATTCGTGTCTCCATATTATGATGAATGGCGTTTCTAACTGTATCTTCTTTTCACATGATACTTCATTTTCTTTTGTATGGTAGGACTACCACAATTCACCTTATGAATTTTAGCACGTGCGGACCCATGCGTGGATGGTTCGATCAGCGAATGTCAAGTCCATTTCAATCACAGTTTGCAGAAGATCTTCCAAATATAACACCATTCATTATGATGAACATATTAATTTTGCATGCTAAGTCGCTCTAATGTTATCCACGTGGTTATTCGAATCAGCTTTCGAAATAGAGAATAATATGAACCATCACTATCTGAAGTGTTAAATTTTCATTGGGGCATAATGTACGTACACTCTCGAATATTCGTGATATGAATCAACAACACACTTTCGCTTGATGCATGTTTAGTCGATTTATACTCACAATATAATATGATGATGCTATGAAAAGTATTTACCATGTTTTTAATGTTTTTCACGAATCGATAGAGAAAGTAAATTGTACGACAATAACTCACTGACGTCATTCTACAATAGAGATATATTGTTTGACCTTGAGATATCTAATATTCATCAGATGTTTATTTATTCAGCTTTCATGGTGATGGTGATGTTGAAAAAAATTTGTACAACTTGTGTCAAGTATAATCGTATTATATTGATCCAGTGATGAGATCCGGTTGTGATTATCGTATGTGGCAATGAGTATTCGAAACAGTAAATAAAAGGAATCAAATAAACGAAAGTTTGAATTATAAATGATGACATGATATATCAATGTACGAGGCACAATCTGTATCTTGGAAATAATTTTGTTACTTCTGACGAACTACCATACATTATTTATGCAGAGCACACGAAAATGTATGGAGTGAAACTCGGTATTTTGATACACGAAGCTTATCGAATTCGAGCACCCGCATCAACTTCCGTGATTCCATATCGCACTGAAACAATATTCAGTTCAACATTAATTCATTATTGTCATCACTTTTTTCACAGACATGTTTGAGATCTACAAGAAGAGACTTATTAATCCTTTCGGAGACTCTCAAGGCCTTGATTAACGGCTGCAATTTCTCTACATTTTTTATTCGAGTCTTGCACAATTCATCTGCTTTCAAAATGATAATGGCTGAAGTAGTTGGAATGTTTGTGATTCTTCCTGAATTTATTGTATTTACCGCATAAATATATATTTACGTAATAGACAAGCACTAGAATTGTTTCAGTACATGTAATATCCATTCTACGTCTCGATTCGTTTAGGAAATTATGTTTCTCATGGTTTCAACATAGTAAATTACCAGTTATTAACACTTGTATTTACTTCTTCGTAAATGATTTTATATGAATATGTGTGAATAGTGAATACAATCAACGAATATTAATAGTGTATAAATATTCAGTTATGTATTTATAAGCAGTTGTGTCATCACTGTGATATTTTCTCTGTAAGTGGTAAAAGTTGTTCTTAATTGCATTTCAGCGTCACAGGATGGGCATCGACGTGATGCATTCACTCAATTAATTGCAAAAAATGAGGATGGCGATGACGCACCGACCCTAGCATCGATGAATGAATACATAAATAAAGCGGAAAAAAAGACGGATAAAGCGACCTACTGAGAAAGATGATAATGAGTATGATAGCACGGCGCAACTGGGCCTTGCGGCTCTCCATCATCCTCAACATTTGCGTCTTTTTATATGTCTGTGTACATTTTGGCTCGTTCGGTCCTTGGATCGACGATGGACCATCTAATTGGGAGAGCCAAACAATATCGCAGGACCAGCTTGTTGTTAATAATGTCCAGTTAAATGTGAGTCAACATCCGATTGGAATGTCGTCTAGTTTGATGAAAAAAAAAGAGAAACCCAAAACCGATACGAAACAACAGCCCCAATTTATGACTGCCGAAACTACTAAGAACGCCGAGATTGGGAAAGTTAAAGGCAATGAACCTAGCAGTCTTGATATTCGGAGGTTACCAACTCAGCCCAGTCAGAAGGTCAATATTTTTTTGTACTTTCCTTTTCTCCTCTCATCTAATAGTTCGTTCAATCTTAATGGTCACAAAAAAATATACCTTCATATACCACTATTCTCATCCTTCTATCCATTTTATTCCATGTATTGTCCCAGCTCTTTCCATAATTATGCAAGTTGTAAGGCAAGGTAAATTATTTCCTCACATAATAGGTTGATTATTATAGCTCAATAGATGAAATATGTATAGAATGTTCTGCTTTTAGATCCCACCTGTTGTTCAACCGTTGCCATCATTGACTTTAAAAGAAGCGATACCTTGTGAACAGAAGTCTATGACACCAAAACGTGCTCAACGTGGAGATTATTGGGTGTTGTACAATTATGTGCCAATGAGTACCTCTATGCAATGTTGGGAAAGTGTGACATATACCACACATGCGGACTTCACTTTCCTTGATAATTTAGAGCCTTTGTTGAAACGTTGGCAAGCACCGGTATCGATTGCATTACATGCACCAGGCACAGACTTCCGAACAACTCTAGACTCAATCACGTACTTGCGAAAATGTGCATCACCGTTGATTTCGCAGTTCGTCACTTTTCATATTTATTTTAGTAGCAAACACGTACCTAAAGTGGTAAGTACCGAATATCCATCTGAATGATTCTATCTCTGTATGACATTGTTCATACAGTTCATAACCATTTTCAATACGAAATTTCATCGGGATAATTTAAGCGAATTTGATGCAGGTACCATCGAGTAAAAAGTACATGACATCTGAGTCATATAATTGTAGTTTGGGTGCCCCATGGGCTAATAATCATACGAAGATGTATAAGACTGAAAAGAAACTTCTCTATCCCGTCAATGTTGGTCGGAACATTGCACGTGAATCTGCTGTGACTCATTATGTTCTGGCAAGCGACATTGAGCTCTATCCGAATCCCAGTTTACCGGTGGAGTTTTTAGAGATGATAAGGCGAAATGATCAGCACGAACTGCATAAGTCCAATCCGAAAGTATTCGTTTTACCAATCTTTGAAGTCGAAAAGAACTGTCAGCCGCCAGAAAATAAAACTTCATTGGTGCGTAGAGTGATAATGCAAGGTACACATACAATACTTCGATGGTATAAAGTAGCTGATTGTCATATATTTCATTGTACAGATCCAAATGTTGAAAACGGGAACCGCTATTCCGTTTCATAAAAAGTTGTGCTCTATCTGTCATAATATTCCAAAAGGTAAAGAGTGGCAGCAGGCGTCTGAAACAAATGGGTTACACGTATTTCATGTTGGTAAGAGAACGGGAAATTTTGCTCATTGGGAACCGATATTCATCGGTACTAACAATGATCCTACCTATGAAGAAAGACTCAGCTGGGAGGGAAAAAGTGATAAGATGACTCAAGGTTATATATTTTGTGTACTCGACTACGATTTTCTTATTCTGGACAATGCATACCTGGTCCATCGACCCGGTATTAAGTTTTACAAGAAAGATTCATTGAGGCAAACTCTAGCTAGTAAAACAAATATCCTTATTAAGAAAATTATTCTACCAGAACTTAAGATCATTTATGGGTCCAGAAAAGGATGTGTCATTTAATATTACGGACGGAATTTTAGCTGCAGAAATGAAAGACAAAAGTAAATTATTAACGATTGACCATAGAATATCACAGGTAAAATGCAATTATTTTCGGCAGAGGGCTTTATAATATGGTGAAACAATTTCCCATTGTCATTCTCTGATAGTCATATCGTGGGAATTTACGCTTCATACATATTCATCTCTATTCTGATGAATTTATTACTCAATGTTATTACTGTCCCGATATGTTCAGTTTAGCATTTGTCTTTAATACGAAGTATCTACCATGAAAGTATTACTGCAGTAAAATTGTTCACGTCATTTCGTTTTTCAATTTTGGCGAGGATTGTACTTAATTGAGAATATTAACAAACAGGCAAAATCCACTGGATCGATAATGTCTGGTTGGACACGTTTGTTTGGAAAATCCCGAAAATTGATTTATGTCACAATTTATGGAGCTAGATTATTATAGTTTCATAACAAAATAACTGATACATACGTGGGAAAATGTTTCAAGCATCTCTACATACTGGAGTATTGGAAAGTCCAGAGTACTACTTCATTGATGAAGATTGAGTAAGCATGAACCTGTGTATAATCATATTATGTTTCATGAATGTATATAATTGTGTATATTTAGCGCGTGAATGAGGCGTTCTCGTTGGTTCTATGGGCAATGTGCAATTGTCTCGCGCTTCTGCATAAACACATTTTGTGCCTTATCGCCTCGATCCTCTGATAATTCAAGGACGGCGTTCTTACGTATGTGACGATAGGGAGTAGAAATCTACGTTTTTCAGATATGATACAGCAACAATTATAATAAAATGCCAACTTGTATAAGGTTTTTGTTTCAGTATTCGATAGTAAAATATTGTGTTAAAAATCCCGTTTCAAAGTAAATTAAAAGTGAATTGTTATGTTACCGATCATACTCCACGGGACAATCGTCGTGTTGATGATTTCACTTATCAGAGTATGTTAATGGTTCAATACATGTGCATATTGCACAATTGTCATACATTTGTGTATAATTCCGTGAATGTATACTACTTGTATTTGTATGCGGAATCAAATATGGACTTCTGCATTGTAAATATTGTGACAACGTACGTACATAAGTATTTTCAAGAGTTAAATTTCGATTCCCTTTCCTGCATTTGTCACAAAAATAAAGACAAATTTTCACGAATGGAAGGTACGTCAATGAAAATGTATTGAATATCATCAGATAGGATTTATTTCTCTAAAATATACACGATTGAAATCGCGATCACACATTTGAATGAGATAATTTGTGATCGTGGCCCCCTCACTCAAACAAATATAGGTATATAAATCGCATGTTCCCCCATGAACAGATATAATAGACTTTACTTTTCATAATGTCTCTCTCATAACACCGAGCACAAAAACTGCACGACTCGTGAAAAATAATGATTACATTCTGAGTTTTTCTCTTATTTAGTATAGCCTTTCCATTCCATAACATTTAATGAGGATGTGTTACTATTCTTCTCATCTTACCATATTGCGAATATGAGTTCTTATAGCATTACATTATTCATACATCTGTAACGATACATATAAACCTCATCTGACGTGCTGCGACCATTCATATCCGGCCGTTAACACTCGTTGCTAAGTTTCACAAGATCATCGAATTTTCTTTTATTTTTGAACATGACGAGTAGCTGATGTTACGTAAATTTTCGGACCTGCTGATCTGGTAACTCATAGGCACATGTTAATAAATACTATTTTATCCAATAGTCCCATACTTAAGTAACTATCCATCTTATTTAGATACAGAACACTCATATAATTTTGAAGATGATGACAAACTAAAAATGAAAAAACATTGATATTGAGAGATGATATTTTATGAAATGGTCGAAGAACATGTCATTCGTATAATAACAAATATGGAATTGTTGATTGAACAGCATTGGAAGACGCTAACCAATGATTAGTGATGCATACAAATCACAATTTTTTATATCGATCGATGATTTCTTTCTGACATATATATTCACTCATGATTTCACAATGGACGTGGAAGAATTTTAATCATTTGTAACAAATACGAATATAGAAAAAAAAAAGAGGAGATAACGATTGAGACCAACGATGATGAAGTATTGGAAGATTCGACGTAATGCCGTCCCGGAAATTAATGTCAATCATGAGATAAAATAAGTATGCAGCTAAATCGAAGTTTGTGATAAAAGGCTGAATCGAAGCTGCGGAATTAATTGTAGATAGAGGTCAAGAAAGTTTACCATGATCCGCATGGTATCGCTGATAATGAAAAGATAACAGAAAGTTAGTTTTATTTATAAAATAAAAAATATTGGAGAATATTTCTTTTATGTATACATTGCCATATTATTTGCTGAGTCGTTTGAGACGTGATCGTGTTCCCAATGATCTTGCATTCAAATTGTATGGACTTGATTTCACGCGTTTAGCTATTCCTGATACACCTGCAGACACTGCGGGAGGACTTTGCTTCAATTTGTCAGGCACCAATGCAGCTGGTAGTTTCACTTTGGCTACATTCGAAATCTTCAATTTCGTGGACAGCGAAATTCGATTTTGCTTCACGATACCATATTGATGCGCGATTTGTGGAGGTACTGTGTGACCAGTAATATCGACATTGCGTGACCTCAAGGTCTTGATAGGTGTTGCAGCTATCGTATCGGAGCGGAGCCAACGTTGTGGAGTAGTCGATGACGGTGTTTCTGCTACTTCACTGTTCATTGTTCGATTAATTCTAGAGCGATCGCCAGAGCAGCTCGTTCGACGACTTGATTTGGCTTGATCCCAATCTCTCAAAGCGAAACTGCCACGCAGCTGCACTCGATTTGATCCATTTATCGATGGTCTTCTGATTGTTTTCACCGATGTCACCTTTTTCTCGATACTTCTTCTCGAAAATGAATTTGGTGACGGCAATTTTTCTTGATTTTTGTTAGCCACAACACCGGTTATTTGACATGAAGTGGTTGGTGTGATGTTGGTTCGTGACCTTGACCCTATTGTACATGAGTTGGGCCATCTGAGCCTACGCGGCTGTTGCGAATCCTGGAATTGTTTTGTTTGATTTATGGGATTATTCTCATCAGTCGGACATCGTTGATCCTCCGATCGCGTCCGGCGTTTAGAACAAGGTTCTTGTTCACAGTATGTGACATCTTCAGCAGATTGAAAAGTGGAACTATGTCTCCGTTTGGTACACAACAATGGCGATTTCGACATATACATTCCTGCCTCGTGTCGTAGTGGGGATTCGCGTTTCAATCTAGAATCTACCGGTGGCCCCATCATATCACATTGATTAGGTTCAATCGATTGCGATAATGAAGCAGGTGATATTATATGAGATGAATTGGAGTTGGGGCATTGTCGTCTCAGCTTAGTACTCCTCAATTCGTTGCGACCTACTCCGAGTGAACCTTGGCGTTTCTCCACGTGCAGACCGAGAGCGTTTGATTGCAAACAACGTTTATGTTGGTCAGCCGGAGTATTTCTCACGCTCGCCGAACAGGAAGATTCAGCATATGAATTCAGATCCGCAGTCGGTTCAGGTGCTGAACGTCTCAATCTCGATACATACTCACAATCATTGAATGATCTTGAAGACACATCGGAGCGAATTACTCCTGATCCGTGAGTGTTATCATTATTGGGAACTTTCTTGGATTCACATAATGCATCCATCAATGAATTAGAACGAATAACAGTATCACTGTTACTTTCATGGATCGAATTCACCTCATTTCCTTCTTGAGTAATAGGTTGGAATGAATCGCTCACAGCTGTATCACTCTTAATTGTATCGTTGCTTGCATCACTAGATGATATCTCAGCTACCTGTATTGATTCTGAATTCACAGCTGTTCGAACATTCGCTTCTCCATCCACTTCACCACATTCAATACGCTCGTTGGCTTCAATCTTCTCATATTGGTACGGTATAAACGTTTTGGTGTCCACGGAACATTGATGAGTTTCGTCGTTCGTGGTGTTTCTGACTGGATTCTCATGGACTATCCATGAAGGACTAATTGGTTGCTGGGGTTGGAAATAATTGTGATGCTTCTCCACTGTAGGTATCGATGACACTGTGGGATTCGTTCCGCTCTCGACACGTTCACTGCGCGCTGATGTAGTATAAGAGGATGATGGTTTTGTCGTACATTTATTCGAACATATACGTTCTTTCTTACGGTTCAATAGTACTTCACCGCGTGAAGGCCCTGGTGGATCTAACATCAATGTGACAACACTTGTATTATCAGCTCTCAATCGCGTAGCCGACCACCGCTCCAATGCTCGGTCAACCAAACTTTTTGAAGGATTTATCCACCTCTGACTGTCAGATTGCTGTAACAGATTGTGTAGATCGTAATATTTTTTGAATGAACACATAGAGTGTAAATAAAATATGTATACACAGAAAGAAACACACCCCATCGCCTGTTTGTTGGGATGCAATAAAATGTTTTTCATTGTATCGTTCAGCAGCTTGTACAATTGCTACTGCTGCTTGCGGTGTAAGCATGTTCCATAAACCATCAGTACCAAATATGAGACATCGATGGGATTTAACGTCAACTGTAATCACTTTGACATCAGGTTCTGGAGATACTACGAATGTGTCCAATTCAGAATTGTAACTCCACAAATCACCTGCAAACAAATATGTATACAGATACCTATATTTCAACATAAAATGCAGCGCATACTCTCCATAGTAAACATGGTTCGTTGCTTATTGGATGTTCCTGTATTTACCTAATGACCTGGCAACGGCAAGAAATGGAATTTCGTCAATATGTGTAGACCTTCTTACAGGTCCTTTGTGTCCGATTCTTGGCCTATTCCATACAACTCTTGGGACGCCTGATTTACTCACGACTTTCCCGCCAGACTCATGGATTCTTGTCATTTCAGGACCACTCTCAGGTTTATGATCTGCAGTGAGAGCCTTTGCTTTCCACGGTAAGTCATCATCGTCTTGATAACCTAAGACAATACCAGAATCTCCAACATGGCCTATATAAATTTTTCCTTTTCTTATGAATGCAATGCTGGCGGTTGTTCCGGCCGTTGACGGTAATCCAGACGCAGTTTTCGGCCATTTATCTGTTAATAAAAGTTCACATTTCTTTAGAGTTAAATGTTTCAACACTATAAAAATATTCAAAATAAATCCACACACTTATTCACAAATATGATAGCATGTTCGCAATATTTTTTTTCACTTCGAGGTTAGTCCGACATTACATAACCTACATTCTACATAACTATGGAAGCATTAAAGTGGGGGAAATACGCGGGACAATGAATTATCTTCATCAGTTCGCAATCCAATAATTCTACGAATCAACGAATGATATTGGAAAATGTATTGACACAAATAGAAAGATGAAGACATAAAATAGAGTTAGCTCCATATCAATACTATATCATCGACTAACCAAGTTCTCGCCACATAGCATAATGTGTGTTCACATAGCCATCCCTAATGGCTCGAAGGACGTCCTCGTCCTTGTCACTCCAGAAGTTTTTCTGTTTCACAATAATATCCATAAGATGTTCTTTCGCAAATGTGGCAGCTTCACCACCACCATGGCCATCGAAAATACCGAAAAATGCGTACTCTAAATCTTTGTCGTCAGATGTTTGCTGGTATGCCACACTGAACATGTCCTCCATGTATTTACGGCCGCCTTGATTACAATGTCCGGTTACCCGTAGGTTAACCTTGATGCTCAACGGCATGATGCTACTATTGCTAATCCGGATTCAAACCGGTAATCTCAAAAAATTTGATATTATGTCACTGTCAACGTTTTAACGCGTGTGTTTGGCTCAATTTATATACAATTTATTAGTTGTAACAACATCCACTGATGCCAGACTGGAGCGGAAGCCTCGCATTTACTGACGAATGGTGGGGCCAGGTGGGGCTACTGTTCGATCTCCGAGGGTTACCGAGATTCTGAGTCGTTCGCTAATATTGGTGCGCCACCAGCAATCATCAACGAACGTTACACACATTTCCATTGCTGAGCGTGTGTGTGTGTGTGTGTGTGTGTGAATTTCAGACGCAGTCTACATAACAAGATACAATATTCGATTCCCTAGCATGGTACACATACAAAACTCACTAGTGTGTGCGCTTACATTTTGCACAGCCTGTTGTGTCATGACGTCAAATCTGTCAGCTTAAATTGGGGTTTTGTCGCTCAATGTCCAACATATATGTTTCTCCATATACAGATTCCATTCGTATAGTGTGCCTATTCGAATACTCAACTCACATATTATGTGTATATGTAAACTTCGTGCGCGCGCATCGCTGTATGCCTCACTATTCTCATCTCTTTCTATATCACATGCCTTTCCCTCACTTTTGTGCTGTTCGGGTCCGTCAACTCATGTTGCTGCGCAACATGCCATGCGCACTGCAGTGGTGCCAATTTTACATATACTTCTCTTCTGTCCCCTCGCTTCATCGCTATATTTTTTCTGAACATCCCACTTGAATCCACACTGATATCATCCGAGAATCGATTCGACTTTCAATTCGAATAATTCGCTTTATTCTGCATTGACCGATCAACTCCGGACCGATTTCGATTCTATACAAACTTGTTGAATTTATTCTTTCGTATATCCGTCTAATCATTTCTCTTTGATATGTATGTAATGAGATTTTTTGATGACCTGATTATTTATAGAATGTATCATTTGTCTGAGCAGTTTGTAATTGAAAATCATGATGTATTATTTCTCTTGAGAACTTAACGTTCGATCCATAATTCAGAAAGTATTCGTGCGAATGATGGAACACCAAAAACATCTCAGTGAAACATGCATTCATAGTAGAGTTTAGGAAGAAAAGATTAATTATTGTATTTGCGATGATGAATAAGTTAATGAGAATTCATGGCAGAATATAGGCACGTGTTCTGGCTCGTGCATGGCGTCATGTACGTAACGTTTTAGTCCATACAGAAGATAAACTTGACAACACCGCTTTTGAATAGTTGGGTTTAGATACACGAAACTTTCGCTGTATATTTATCAAACAGTTTATGCATAAACAGTCGAATTTAACTTCATTGAATTCACTAATAATTATTCATTAAACACCGTGAACATAGTCAAATGTTTATTGTAGTTATAACAAAGAATAACTGATCATGTAAACAAGTGGAGGGAACATGGATGGAATAGATAAGCGAGGTGAATCATTATTGGAAGTACCAGCAGCAACGGAAATGCGATGACGGGATGATTTCGATCAAGTATACAGTATGGGTTGAGTCATTGTATAACAAGATGGCAGACCAATCCGCGCCACTTATAAATTTACAAATCGAAATTTCCAAATCTGATATTACACATTAGATACATAGAACCAATGCATCTTCAAACAGGAATGTATAATGGAACATCATTTATGCATTAGTTTAATTCTATGAATTGTCCTTCCATTTTGTAAACTATTGGATCTTCAAATCAAGTACAGCGCCATTGAAATGAAGTACTATATGACATGAATGCATATATGGGAACGATGGCAGCTTACGTAGTCGTTGAACAATATTTTCTCATACAGATCCGTACAAGTGAAATGCGTTGCGCCTCACTCATCGTAAAGTTTACGTTCTAGCTTTTGGTACATAATTCACAATGACGTTCAAATACCTCAGATTCGTCATCACAGCGATGAGAAGTTTTTGACGCAAATATGCACCCACATTTTAAATAATTGATGCTAACTTCTCTCTCTCTCTTCCTTTCTACCTCTCTTGACTTCGTTCTCTATCATATTTTTCATTCCATGCTCGCTCCATATGTGTCTTGCATGGTATATGCACATCGCGCATGCGGATGATATTTTGGGGTAAAGATCGCTTGTTGTATATAAGTATGTATGTGTATGTGTGTGTGCGATAGGAACTGTTGGTGACCAACTCCAAAACTTGGCATTTGCGTTGAAAAATTAATACGAGAAAAAGTCAAACTCTGAAATGTTGAAGCATTCACGTTACTTTGATAATCCATATGGACTCAACCACGAAGGTCAGGGACAACTTCAGCTTCACCTGAAAATGGTGAAAGAAAGATTAATTCCTCAAACTGTGGAGGCTATAACTCGCTCAGTGTTGCCAGACAATGCGGATTCTGATTACGGGTTATATAGCGGCAAAGCAGGCATCGCATATGCATTTTATCATTCGAGCAAAGCTGAGGAACATAATCGTCAGAGTTATCTTCGATTGGCTCAGCAATATTTACAACCAGCAATATATCAACTAAAACAAAGACGGGCAAAGAATCGAATTTCATCAAGTTTATTGTGCGGCGATGCTGGAATAATTGCTGTGGCCATAGTTATTGCAACAGCTATAGGTGATGACAGAAGACGAGTTGCACTGACAGAAGATTATCTTCAATTATCGAATATTTGCATGCCCATGAGATATGAACGCACAGGCTCAGATGAATTCTTTGTTGGCCGAGCTGGTTATATTTACGGTGCTCTATGGCTCAATAAAAATTCAACAAAACCTGTAGTACCTCTCTCAGTTATACATGCATTGGGGAGGACAGTCATCGCTGAAGGGAAAAATTATGCTGCTGAAAATGTTAGCCCATGTCCGTTAATGTATACGTATTATGGAACCGAATACCTCGGAGCAGCTCATGGTCTTTCTTCTATTCTTCAAACTCTGATTCAGGTGAGGTTCCAGTTCTTTCCTCAATTTCATTTTCCGTGCAACAATATATTCACTGCATTAACTACCACATTATTTTTTTTTCTCTATAGATTCCGGATTTCTTAGATACGAATAGGGAAGCGGATTCACTCGTACATACTTGTGTTGATTACTTACTGCGTCTCGAATCATCAACAGGAAATTATCCATGTGTTTTGGATGAAGTGCGGCATAACGCGAGATCTGAAGAGGAGGAATTAATACACTGGTGTCATGGTGCACCGGGTATGGTTTATTTATTTGGGGCGGCATATCTCCGATGGCATGATCAACGGTATATTGATGCAATACAACGTGCTGGTGAACTTGTCTGGCGTAAAGGACTTTTGCGAAAAGGTCCAGGAATATGTCATGGGGTTGCAGGAAATGGTTATGTATTTCTATTACTTTATAGACTCACCACTAATCCTATGCATTTAGAGCGCGCAGTCGCATTTGCTGATTTTCTCAATGATGATAATTTCAAACGTAACGCACGTACACCCGATAAACCTTACTCACTTTATGAAGGATTGGCTGGTACTCTCTGTTATCTTGCTGACCTTGGCAGTCCCGAGAAAGCGTTCTTTCCATTTCAAGATATATTCCTATAGTAAACAGTTATGCGTGGAAGAAGAAGACAATCTGTCAATGATTTGTCCGAATTCATCATACAGTATATATCAACACGAAAAATCGATATTATCTTGTTACTCTTAGGAATTCAGATGAAAAAGACAAAACAAAGTGATGGCGAATCAATAAATGATGATAATAACAATAAAGTTGATAACATAAGAATACAGCAAGTTCGTATATCAATCGAATATATTTGTTAGCGGCGAGGGATAAATCAAGGCTTATCACATATAAAAAAGCGTGGAGATGCAATTACTCTCATCAACACATACATTTGGTAGAACGCGGTCAATACCCCAATTCCTTGAAGTATGGTAGTGTTCGTGCGAGTCAATGGAGGGCCCGTATCGAAACCGATATCTTGGAAATTCGTTCTCATTCGAATATGACTTCTCCGAATATATGGTCCACCTCATTCGAGTATCGAATATGAACGTGAAACAATTTAGAGTAATGCCACAGCGGGAGCAGTGTTTTGACAAACTTATGAAACAATTTCTCCATCAATTGTTAACTGGTTGACAAAAAAATTTTTCCCCCAAAAATATATAACATTGCCGGATGGGAGTATTCATGAATTCATAATAAAATTGAGATGAAGATCATAGTTTTCGTGTTCTGCTCCCGATTTCCTAGCTTTTGCTCCTAGGTAATAGGAACAGGAAAACATAGTGCAAGCAGCGTAGAAATACAGGTGGTATGCCTCACGTATGTCTGTGCATCAGGTGAAAGCAATTGAACTGGTGAGACCGGTAAAACCGTCGGGAGTCTAAGACGTTGAGAAATGACAGAGTAGCGTGCAAAGATGAGAATGCAAGTGTGAGATGAACCAGTATTACCACAGTTGTTAATGCAGATTCCAGTCAGAATGAATATTACATGATCAAATATTAGTTCGTGCGGAACCATCACATGAGAATTTGGTAGAATATTCGGGCTAAATGTTGGAAACACTTCCATGTTCTGGTTTTATTCACATTGATAGGTTTTTCTCGATGCCCTTGTATACTTTTTTGGTTTTATAATCCCCACCATCACCATTTGCTTCATCGTCAACTGTTATTACTGTTCAAAAATCTTGTACGCATTGCCACATTCGGTGAATAATCATCAGGCAATGATGAGAATACTTCTGTGGCTAGTAAATAGTATTCCTTTTGCATGATAGACCGTGTATTTTCAATCAGTTCATCAAGATCAGTGTCGTTCAATCCTTTCGTAGAAATCGCCTCCAATACTTTTATTATCACTTTACCTATATCACGATCATGAATAATTGTTATCAAAAGCTCATTGAGATAAGATAAGGGGGTGATTAGTCCCATGCTGTAATGACCTGAGATGTACAAACCGTGACCGAAAAAATATGTATTCTCATCAATAAAATAGTATGGTGAATAAACGATTGGTAATATCGGAAGCTGATTCTCGATTGCTATCTTGAATGCTCCTCTCTTGAAGGGTCGAAGTCCAGCATCCAAGGCATGTTTATTTCTCGTGCCTTCCGGAAAAATTAGCAGCTTCATCTACTTTGAGAATTTCATTTATGTTTGATATTAATTCTATGATTCAGCTGTTGAGAATTCGTGATTAACCAGTGCACGAAGAAATACTTACACAATGACATTTTGATCGGTCACCGGCTTCAATGAGTTTCCTCATGGATTCTTTACTGTTTTTGCGATCAATAAAAATTGTTCCGGCAAGCCATGCCACTGGCCCGAAGGGGATGACCCAGAGAAGAGTCTTCTTCGCCACTGCTGCCACATCACCCATTACATGCCAAATGTTGAACATACCTATGTCACATCAATCAAGAAATATTCCTCACATGAGTAATTAATGCCATTCAATATTTAACCTTTTTTTTCATTATATTACCCAGCACATCGAAGATGCTTTGATGATTCATCACAACCACGCATGCTCCCGTCTTTTTCAGTATATCAGCACCACGAAGTTCCCATTCAATGCCAAGAAATTTTGTATACCACCGTAAGAATGTAGAGCCTTGTCTGGCATTTTTGACGTTACCCGGTGACATAAGTATCCATGGCAGCATAATAATTGCAACAATTGTGCTGTAAACACCATAGAGTACTAACTTGATATAGTAACGGAAGCCATCGCGAGTCTCCTGGAAGCAAGATGCTACGATGATGATGAACGAGAGTAAGAAGAGATTTACAATCATCTCCATATCTTTGGTGTTACGTCCATCTGTTTCATCAGCTATGTATTACACTCACTTTCATCAATCTGACACTATTAATATGTCGGAATAAACCAACCGAGTATACCAAATTCTCTTTCCTACAAACTAAATTAGATCAAATGTTCGTCGAATTGTGATGCTTCTTCTTTTTTCGTAGTTGATTCCTCTTTTCCTTCAATACAAACTTACATTAAATGTCACGATGATATAATATAGCGAAGAGGACCACGAGCGTTTGTGGCTGTTGCAACTTATGAGGGACATTGGGGACTGACGGGTGTATTCGTCGTCGCACATCGTCGCACATCGTCGGATCGAAGAATCGCCCAAAAGAGCGGACGAGAGGGAGAACAAAGACGGGCTCGAGAACGTTGGTAGTTGAGAGGCAGTATTATGTGAGCAATCTTTGAACGAATTAATCGGTGAGGAAGTCAGATCAACAACGAAAAGGGTTAAGTCTGAAGTAATACAATGAGCATATATGCGATTATCCAATCAAAAATAAAGAAATAGAGTTAAAAAAAAAGTTATGTAACAGCTGGTAGTAATTTATTGATAATCCAACATTCAAACTGTGTTGCATCTCGCGAAGAATTAGGTATGTTTGAACCTTATCGTAAATTGACATTTTCATCTAATTGAACCGATGATTCGTGTGTATGCTCGTGCATATTTATGTTCATACAATATTATATCACATGTATGAGGTTGACTATATTATTATTCATGCTCGCTCGACTGCAAAATATCGATTCCGCTGATGTTTCACTTGGAAGTAACCAGATTGCGCTGTGGAGGGTTGTTAACAGCTTACCAAACAATGCTGGCATTTGCCTGTTCTCAGCTTTACAGAATTTCGCAAGATCACAATTCAGATATTATGTCAAACAAAGTATATGGCGCAACAGGGTAAATTGCACGAGGTTGATGTTGATATCTAAAATAGTCTGGTTCTTTCACGTTGAATTGCTCGTAGATTAGTAGGTGCTTCTGACTTGAATGGTGGTTCACTGAAATATTTCGATGGAATTGATGAAAGAATCAAATTTGACTATATGCGAATTAATTTTGACATATTCAAAAGAGATCATACCAGCCAGTTACATTCTCTGCTGCATCACACGCGTTGATTAGTTCATTGAAAGCATTACCCTCACCACAATTTTGAAGCCGTGGACGACCCTCGACACAAATGAAATAACGCTGACAGTCATTGGGACTTCGGAAGAATCTAGTTTCAATTGTGAAGAAGTCATTGTCTATTGGTGGACATGAGAACCCAAGGAAAGCTGTGAATTGATTCATGTAGATGCACAATGTGAACTCATTGACTTCCTCATATCATATGTCGTAAACAGTGTTACTGACCTTCAACATCACAATCTGGCACTTGATCTGGCCAATCACATCGATATGTTTGAGAATTAAAAGCTAAACCTTCTGGGCAGTCGAATGTGTAACCGATGCCGTCCGCGCAATTCATGAATTGGCCACAATTAGCTCGGTCCCCGACTTTGAAATAACCGTATTGATGTGGGCAATCATTGGAGGGTTGTGCTGGTTCTGAACCATTCAGAAGTAACAATATAGATAAGTTTGTTACAGGTCATCACAGCTAACTTTCAACTGTTGACGACTCACGTAATTTTGGACGACCGTCACAATTGATGTCTATTGGATATCCACACGGATAGTTGAACCTTGCATCTGGATTGAAGAGGAGGCCTTCTGGACAGAGTTTTTCTTCACCGACTCCATCAACACACTCGATGTAAGCATCACACTGAGAAGGAACAGGAAATCGACCATTCTTTTCCGGGCATAAGTTTGAAGACGTTCGTGATTGTTGATTGAAATCAATGTGATTTTGTGATCGGCCACGTTGTTGTTGTTGGAATTGAGCGATAGCTGATAATAAATGAAAACAATTCATGAGTTGAGTGAATACTTAATAAATATTTCGAGGCACTGAATTGCGATTCGAGACATGTTGGCTGCATCGTACAGAGGCCACTCATTCATGGGGGAATCCAGTGGCAAGGTCACAATATGTCTACCACAGTAAACGAAATGGTTACACATGCTGAAAGACGGAATTGGTGGAAGAGTAAAGAATAAAACGCGATATAAAAGTGAGACGTGAGGATACTGCGGCAGATTCGTCATAATCCAAGAATCTAAATTACCATACTCGCATTGAGAGTATACCTCTGGTTTGTGTCGACCATATTTCGTCATTGCTACTTTGTGGTATGAAATCTAGAGGGAATATATGTGTGAGTCTCGGCGTCCAATCATGTGAAGGGAAAGTAGAATCTTCTTCTTGCTCGACCTCTGATGCGAAATAACGAATTCATTAGCATCGTGAAGACTTATATAATAAAACGACCTACCTGGGTTCAGCATGGAATCAGGTTTCATTCCGTTGTGAATGCACGTTAAATTCAACCGATGCGTAGCATCTTATTCATCATTAAATTCTAAAGTAATTTCACTCATAATGAATTACAGCTCAATGGGGTAGCTCTATTGTATACTCTCTCGTATCAACAATGTTTTAAACTCCATATTTTCATCCGGGACTCATTGACACATTGTGTTATTATAATTGTAAGGTCAATCAGAACGTGCTCGAGTATTGTTTTGTACTTACAGAGGGTGAATGCAGATATACTGAACAACACAGCTATATTGAAACACGAACTTCGAATCATTGTTTATCTGATTACTTTCTTCCCTTTATATAATTTATAATATTTTACGCAATAACTGTCGCTGCGCCGGCGTCAAATTACAAACTAAAGATCGGCGTTGAATCTTTTGACGCTTTTATTATCTCGGGAATGGTGGAAAGTGAGAGTGTCTCTTCTACGACTCTTCATCAGATTTTAAAAGAGGGAGAATATGTCGTGAACGATGATGTCTCATCTTTGACATTCGATACACGAAAGTGGGAAGGGAATAATTTCTGAGGTATAGGAAATTTAGAGAGTATAGTGCTATTAGTGAAATCAATATTTCGTAATGAGGAAAAATTTATATTTCCCGGAGAAAAATTATTCAATCATCAACATATGATATAAATGTGCTGAGAAAGTTATTCAATCATGTAAGCCTGGTTAAATAGAATATCATATTATGGAATTGTTCACGATACGTATTGAATTTGTCCGTGTTCACATAATATCACGGTATGATATTAGTATAATGTAATGAATATCAAATGTCAAGGCCCATTCAAAATTACTCGATGTTATACGCAGACAACCAGGTAAACTCACCAGACTTCTCACCTTTTAACATGGCGTCCCTTCATAATGTCATTATTGCAAGTGGTATTGCATTCGTGATAATAATCGGACATGTCTCGAAATTTTGTTTCATCATACAATCATTTCTTCTCGTGGGTTCAATGAAAATATTATTCCCTCATTGTTTCAAATACGCTAACGTTTTTGTTTATAACTATCCCAGTATTGAATCACATTACACGTCTCATTGATTAATCGTTTGCTTCTTCTGAAACTTCAATGTATTTTTAGTAATCGAATTCCATGGCTGCTTCTCATTATGCTGTTAACGTTTGATTGGGTAAAGTGTTATTCGTTGAATTACTTTTGGTAATCACCATCAATGATGGGAGCTTGTTGAACCAAATGATTTAGGCTTGTTGGTCAATTGTGTACGTCTGCAAAGATCCCAGCCACGCGCCAGCGGGTAAAGAATCTGGCACGAAAAAATTTATCGCCGTTTGATCAATGACAAAAGATCCTGTAGGTAAAGTAGATCTCACGTAGGACCAACGAATCTTACTGGAAAGAATCTATTTTATCAGGAATAATGGAATTCATCGATTGAATGACAAATATTTATTATTCGACATATATGTGGTGTATACTTGAAAACAGTATTCAACGATATGGAAAAAGTTTGTATGTTACAATTATTCATAGAGGACAAAAATTTTGACACTTAAATACACTATGATTCTCACTTTTGGGGTCATTAAAATAATGAGTATAAAACGAAATATCACAAAAGTTGAGTATTTCTACCATACACAAAGACTTCCGGTATAAAACTAACTCCTAGCTTGTAGAGGAACATTTTTGTATAAGGAAGGATTAGAGATACATATATAAGCGTATATTCCTTATAAACATTTGTTACAACTAATTGAAATGAATGAAGTTCATTCACTCAATGGGATTATCGTTACTCTTATTTACAGAATGATTTATACATATAGTACAGACGTATTGGAGAGTTATTCGCGTCTTCATTTGGATTATTATGGAAACATTTTTACCTCAATATCTGGGATGAAGTGTTACCGTAGATGAACATGAGTTTTTCAGCAATTATCAACAAACTGAGCACTGGATCCGCTCGCAATTTCAGCATACTCACGACGCCCGCTCGAACAGAGTTTACTTGAAAAATCTGTTTCTCTTTTTCTATAATTGAAATCATTGATGATACATCGTTATGAATTATATATTAAATGCCTCGAATAATATTATGATTTGAGTACCCTCGTCCTGGTAATTCCATGATATCGACAACAATGTTATCAATGTAGAGCCTGTCGTTGCACCAAAAGAAGCAGAGTGAACGTGGCTGAAGGACATCCATATCGTATGCCCATGATAGATCAACTCTTCGAATTTTGCCAATATCATTGGCCGCACCAGCTGGATGAGCAACGACGATCCTTCTCGTAGTTCCATGCTCTAATTTCATGTATCCACTGGCAAAAAGAACTCGGTAGATAATTCTTACACAGTATGAATCGGACATTATATATGAGTATAGATTGATTACTTTGGTGTCAAATCCATGTTGCGAATGATTCCATTATCAGCGTGCAGTGTCACTTTCATGAAACCCTGAACCCAACTCTCAGCTGTGGGTGGTCTCGCCATATTAATGGTAACTCGGTAATGTCTCCCTGTCACAAGAAAAAGAAAAGAGTGAATATGATTTCTGCCGGAAGTATAACTGTATTATGGAAAGCGCAATCAGTGTTTACTTACTGCAATATGGATCGTCTTTGCCAGTTGAAAAAAAGAATTTGGAGCCAAGTAAGGCAGAAGCATCTTGACCCAGTGCCAAACGTTTCACTAAAGCAGGACTGCTATCTGCGTGATAACCCATGAGTCCACAACTGAGACTATTATTACTCTTACAGGAAAAGCACTCGCCACGCAGAAAACTAGCATAGTTGCCGCACTCGTGCGCTACATACTGACACTTTGAGTTTATGCTTTCAATGAAGAGTTTAATAGCTCTTACATGGTTACACGCAACCAACACCCTTGATGCCTCTTCTAAGCCCTCACGAATCAATGTCAATGGTAACGAAGGAGTAGTTTCACTCAGATCAGTACATCCAGGCTGCTCTTTTCCATTATTCGGATAAAAGTCGAGATGCCCGCATGGTTGACTCATCCCGTACCCTGGAAGCCCTTGGTGACATTGAATCCGGTTATTTATTATTGTGATCACCCGATTTGAAATGACTAGTTTTCAATCATTGATGTGACTTACCTAGGAAGAAAATGCTTTTGCCATCGGTATGAATTACATCAACGAGTTGTGCATCAGTCCAATCCAAACGCAACTGGCTTGGCATACCTTGAAAATAAGGTTCAGCGGGATCAAGACCCGTAATTCGTCCTATTTTACCATCGAGCTTTTCACCGGCATAACCTGCTGTGTGTGCACCAAGACTATGCCCAATGAGGTGCACATCACTCAGGTCCAATCCATAATTCGTCTGCATAGTTCAATAAAAAAAAATGAATGAAACGATAGTTAAATGGTAACTATATCGAAACGTTATGATTTTTCTGTTTCTGTACTCAACAGTGCACGAAAACATAGATAGGTACATATACAGAAAAGTGAGATAGCCTCAATAGATCAGCACGCTATAATACTCAGGAATTTATCGTTGAATAATAATTATCACTATGTTAATACTCAGATTTACTGACATCTAGATGTTTGATAAGATGTGCAATTTCGAGACCGACAAGTCGCGTGTTTGCAGTAGCTTGTGTGTACAATGGTAAACTGCCACCAGCCCAATCCACAATGATTACATTATAATCGCCATGTTGCAGCAGCTCATTCCGCATTTCCTGTGTGAATAACGTATGAATTGATATACATAAATACACGTGTAAGTGAATATTGCATTGCAATAAACGATTGCAAATATACTTGCAATAATTTTACCTTAACCCAATTACTCAACGGTGTATCGATGAATCCGTGAATTATGAACTTGGTTTTTCTTTTGGAATCGAAATTCGATCGCTTGATTGATTTCTCTTTGGCCACAACTAATACTTGACCCTGATCCGAAAAATGGTAGTTGAAAAATAGAGCGGTTCATTATCATTGTTGAATATAAAAAAATTGGGAAAAACCGTGAGCTACTGACTTCAGTGGGATTGTCATTCGAGTATAGAATGAATCTCGTGTTGATGACTTCTCGTGGCAATGGAAAGACATTGAGTGGTCGGTGAATCAAATGATACCAACTTCTAGTGATATTCAAGCAGCCTAGCTCATCATAACATCGCGTCTCATTCTCAACTGCATAAACAATCGAAATTCATTTACGTTATCAATATAATAATTAAATGTGAGCCTCCTTGTATCTAGAATGTCTCTGAAACAATTAATGAATTCATTTACATGGTAACCATGGAATGTTGACTTCAATCCGGTCGCTCCTGGCCCATTGCCATGGATCCAAAATACCAGCTGAACAAATAATAGGTACCAATGCGGTGATAAGCAGGACCAGTGATGACGCAGCCTCAATAGAGTATCGCCTCGATGCTCCGATCCTTCTCATTCTTTCAAACAAGAATTGGCAATTTGAATATGGATGCAAAAGATATATTCAGATATTGATATATGTAAATGTAAAAATTCATATGAAGGAGACGTAAAAAGATGTGGAAATTTGTATGCTTATCGATTAGGGACATTTCCGAAATCAGTTGGAATGAAGTTACCCAAGATTTGTTGTTTGCAATAGGAGTGGTTGCGTGTTAATCTTTTTATTTGTATTCCGGGCAGATGTTATTGACCGGACAACATGAAGGTCACGCATGTCTTCACTATTACGTATATACATCTGAAATATACTAGGATTTAATCGTCAAATCATTCTCAATAAATCATCACCAAATGAGTGGATTTGTTCACTGCCTAATTGCGTGTGTGCTTCAATTAAATAAATAATATTTCATGAGAAAACCTCATCAACAGTGAATGAAGAACAGTATGAATTTCACTCAGTCACACAAACTGCTTTATGAACTCAGTTCATCATATATAAGGCTATTCGGTGAAGATGTAGAGTTTAACTGTGGCTCCATTTATAATACAAACTCGCACAATTCATGTATAATGTCCTACATTTAACGACCTTCCTCTCGGCAATATTTGCGCAACTCCTCACACATACAATATCTTGCATTGTTACGCTTTTCATCATAAACTTTTGACATTACAATGGTAATAAACTCCATCGGTTGGCCTCCCTCTTCCGGTTACGTTCAATTCTCAAAGAAAGTCGATGGCGGAAGTGTATGATGGAGGGTGCATATACACATGCATATGTCTACATCAAATTTATTTGCGTTGTGTACCATTTTTATAAATTTCTCTCGTATATTATTCAACAAACAATTCATTTATTTTCATCATTTACTCTGTAGCTTCCCATTTCGCGAGTGTATTGTTTCCGGAATAATGTATAAACATACTCTATGGGCTGCTGCAAATCAGCGTAATATCGTTTTATATGTATTTATATATCTGTACTACATTAAACGTACAAATGGTGGTGGCGTGGTGTGTTACTACGCCGTGACTAATTGTACAGGAAGTAGACGGTACCCGATCCTGCGATTTCGTATTTTATTGCATTCATATATTATTTTGTACTGGTGTATAATGTAATTGTCCCCATTAACCACACTTCTTATTGCGCGCCAAAAAATGAACATAACTCGGTATTCCTATATGTAAAACAACTGAGTTTCTTCACTCAACAGAGTGTATAAAATGTATGCATCGAAAGTACATGATGAAATAGAGATTATATGAACCTTCTGAAGCTATAAGAAGTATTGTGGGTAGATACACATTGAATTGTACGCAGGTTGTTTTGTGGGTCGTTCAAATTCAACAAAGAACTTGGAAACAATAATTGCTAGAAGAGTTACAAGGAGATTTTCACTTAGAGTGAGGTGACATAACCACACTGTGGAACGTCCTCCATCATCGTGAGTGTATATCTTTGAGTAAATAGAGTCTCATATCGCTTCGATAGGTTACGCAATGAAAAAAAAATTTGCTAGTCTCGTATGATCATAACGAGTTTCACCTTACAATTAGCTTACTGATTGATTTCACTCATACGTTCAGTCATTCATATGGTTCAGTAATTGTATTACAATATTTGTGAACTATATTTTCCACTTTCCCGAATATTATGTGCTCATCTTATGTTTCAGGTACAAAAGTATAACGATAAAACTTTTATTTGTTTATATTATGGTTTTATTGTGCTGTTTATGTTTCGGGGGAGTCGAGAGAAGAGAGGAAGAGAAAGCCTCACATAAAATGATGTCGATATTATTTACTGATGAGCAGTTACGATTCGACATGTAACCTCAGAACAAACCAGTATCCTAATATACTTGAAGTCTCCCCTGGTGAAATGGATCCAATCCCCAGGTATAGAAACATTATTATAAGTGTTCAATTATATTTCGCTATATTTGAGTTGCTTTCAAATTTCGGTCGAACAAGTGTACATAATGATATAGTCACAAGGTGAATGGAGATATTAAGGCGTGTGACTGTATCTCCAATGCTCATGTATATGTTTATCATATCTTTCTTTGAATATTTGTAATTAAACGTATCATGAAAAATATAAATGTATTACGTGATTGTACATTCTTTGCACGCATCGGCGCATGGCTTTTTCCCCGTTCACGGAAGCCATGTCATGCATTGGGCGCGCGATCGCTTTTAATATCGCACTCTCCTTTCGCTCAAGTGTGAATATCAGGGTGTATATGAATTTATACATGTGTTTATGTTTTGCAGCCCAATAGTTCACCTGGAGATCTTGCCACATGTTGGCGAACGCATTGGCGCGCGGGATGTTCTCGTTCGTTGTTGGTATTGAATAAAATTGAAAGTATACAAATAAGTATTGTTGTTATGACAGTCGCAACATATTTTTTGGGATCATTTTTGATACGTCATTTAGTTTAATTTGTCTATTTAGTATAAACGCTGTTTTAATGAGATAAATTAATTCATTATGCATACGAATAACTCGATGTGTGTATATGCTATATTTATGTTGACAAATATGCTGAAGTAAGGAGACATTCATCCACACATCCATGTATATGCATGTAGACACCGGTTGACCACGCAACGATTATTGACAGCTTTCCAACGTTCGGCCTTTACACTGACCTACATACTTGGAATAACGGGAGACTCAGTTTATAGGTATATATTTATTAATACCCAGGTATCTTCCACCAATTGAGAAAGAGTAGCGTTAATATATGTATATATATCTTATATATTCTGATACTCTACGTAATATGGCATTGATTCGAAATTCAATATGCATTTTCTTTCACTCCGTCATATTGGCATCAATATGTTACATATAAATATTGACATTACGGAGTTCAATCAACTGGACACGTCCGATGCTCATATACGCGAATATATTCTGTTATCCTGTGAAAACTTTCAGATTCAACAACGAAGGTGTGTGTTGAGAAGGGATTGTAAATGGAAATTCAGGAGTGGAATGGAGACATCGAGGAGAAGTATAAAACTCAGGTGGAAGTCGTTATGTTATGGTATGGACTACGGTACTGAATCAAAGGGTGTAACTTTATAACCCCGGTATCAAAAGTCAGAAGAATACAATGCCCTCGTGTAGAAATCATTGAATGAGTCAATTTTTAATTCACATTCTCTCAGTATTTATTTTTCTGCCACCAAGTACATGGTGAATTGTTTTATGCACAGGAGAAAAGGTGTTTCGTGATGGTATGTACGACAAAGGTGTATTATTTTTACATGAAATGAGGATAATTTTGTTCATTATTGTTGTAGAAAACGAATGTAATGAGGATCAGTCGTACATGATTGCGAAATTAAGAAGAGTGGCACATGAAGAATAGGTAACAGCTCTCTTGGAAGAACATACGGTTGTGTAAGAAATTTTTGTTCTGTCGTGGACTCTTTATGAATCATAACCATAATACACATTATATAATCATATGAGTGCTACTGAATACCGAATTAATTTAGAGATTCTGATAATTTGTTTTGAGAACCATAACACTTCTCATTATGCGGGAAAATAAAGAGACATTGTTGGTTTTATAAACGCGAGAGCGGTTTGTCAAGTTTCGAATGATAAATTACATTGTGTACACACGTGAAAGAAAAAAAAATGACGATAAAGTACATATACGGTTACGGTAAATTCATATACAGTCATCAGCGATGGAAAGCAGTTGAGAGGATAGTGAAAATTCGATGGAGAGAAGTATGTGCGATTGAAAAAAAAACGAATGAAAAATGAAGAAGTAACTTGGTAGGAGAAAAATATTGGCTAGAATTGAACTTTGTGATAGAAAGCGCGCTCTAATCATGTTGTAGGCTGGAATAGCTTGATCAGCGCGCGAACCCGTAAGAGTGCAAGTACAAACATTCATGTAGTCCTACCTATTATATCTGTTCAACTCATTTAAGCACATATCAGAAATCTTGTCGTTTTAATTTTCCATAGATTCATCTTTCATGTCTCTTGAAACTTGGATATTTCAAACCGTAAAGCATCAAAATATTGAAGATTGAATCGAAGTTCAAGTTGGGCAAATGGTTAGATTGGGTTGAACATCGATTTTCAGAGAATCACGAGTTCTGGCACAACAGAAATGTACTGTCTACATACGAGTGCATAAACCTATCTGTGTCGGGTTATGGTGTGGCAGCTTCACATACACACAGTGCGCTGAGGCCGTTTGACGGTGTTCGAGTACGGCCGTACAGGTATTATATGCTGCACGTCTATACGCCTACGTGGAGAAAGCGCAATCGCGTGCTTCATTATAATCTTGCAAGTATGTAACCTGCGTATGGAACACATGCATACACACATGCATACATGTAGACATGCGTACATGCAGGCATGAATATATATATTTGTAGTCGCGCACACTATTTGAGCATAACAAACAACATTTCAACCAGTTACACATGCTCTCTCAAATTGTGGAATCCATCTCGACTGGAAATAATTCATAAAGACTCACTTTTTGATTTTCTTCCTTGCATGACACAGTCACTTTGCTGCTTCTATCGATTCATTACACGAAACATTCGCTTTTCAATAGAGTTGCAATAGTAACAAATTTCTTCCAAGAGAAAAAAAGATGTATTATTAATTGATAAATATATTGGCTTCAATGAAATCTCCGTAAATGTTCATTCAACATCTGAATCGATGAACAAATTAATCATCATTCAGTTTTTTGTAAGACTTGCTTTGGTGTAGCGACATTGAATACAATAGCACACAAACGTATAACGCGGTGAGAGGTTGGTACTCGACTGAATGCCCGGAAGATTCGACCAGTCTTCAGTTATTTGTTCCCCGCCGTTATAGTCGTGACTAGTCCTGCTGGTCATGGCAGTGCTGCATAGTCCCTCTCTAATTGTAACCCGTACAGTTCACAAATGGCCGATTCTCTCACTACCTCCCTCCTTCTCTAACATTTCCGTACATAACTTCACATATAGACATAATCCTGGAGTTATTCATTTCATCCTCGATGGAAAAAGAAAAGAAAATTGATTACTCTGATCTGTAGGAATGATAAATGTTGGTAAGCAATTGAACTCGAAACTATTTGATGATTAGAATTGATATTTTGATATAGAATGAGTTTTTCCAGTCTATGATTTAGTGCAAAGATGCGTCAACAACAAAAAAGTCCAGGAAAGATCTTCATCTGAACTCATCAGGACATATTGTTTTACAATTGAAACATCAAATGTGCAGTCTGATTTTACCAGATACTCAAACATCAATATGAAATATTCAGTTGAATACGGATGATGATTTTGACAAAAATTTGTATTAGAAAACAGATTAATAATTTAATTCATTTTATTTGTTATCTGTATTGATGTAGATGTTGAATTTCCATACTCTGAAAATGATCGATATAAACTAAAATTCATTCTGTCACTATGTTCACATTAGATGGATGGCAATTGTCAGTAGTGAGGATTCTCGGTTCGTTTGCCATGAGCTCCTTTGTTTCATCATGGCAAACCGTTATCCTGTAACAGATCGATTCGATTAAAATAAAAGATGACAATGACGGGAATAGAGGATGGAACTTTCACCTTACCCTTGCGCTGCCTCCAAACTATCAATTGTTAAAGAATCAATATATGCTTTGGGTTTATGAAGTAGTCGCCAAGTCAGTGGGTTAAACATCGATGTCTGATATTCCCATGTGATTTCTACCGCTTTTGGTACCCCGACCACTTCACCTGGCAATACAACTGTGTGTGTACTACCAGGCTCATAATATTTTGAGTTTTCACTAAGTTGAAGCTTTTCTGATGTTTTTCCATCAGTTCCAATTACTCTGATAATAAACATGCCCACTTCACCACCATGATCGACACTTTCATTTGTTTTTGACACATTTATGGTGACCCTGTAGTGGCCGCCTGTTGAAAAGTTTGAATTGAATAGAGAGATATGATGGGCATGAGAATTATGCGATTTCTTTCCAATGGTACTCACGACAAAAGGGTTTTTCAGGGGCAGTCATCAGATATACAGAAGCATGATAATTCCCTGGTTGTGCATCGAAACCAAATCTAGGACAATATTGGTTAACACAATCAAAACATTTACCCTCTTGAAAGTGAGTCCAGGACGAACAAGGAACAGCAACGAATGGACATGCAGTATTGATACTTTCAATGAAGTAATCATAGCTGCGAATGTGATTACAGCCAAGGAATCTCTTGATTCCTCGGAAAAAACTACCGCGCTCTAGCGTGATAGAATTTAATACACCGTTATTGCATCCAGGTTGATTTCGTCCACCGTTGGGATAGAAGTCTATGTGTGCGACTGGTTGAGTTATTCCGAGTCCACCAGTCATGAATGGACTGGAATCCGTGTGTATTGCAGCTACAAATTCAGCATCAGTGGGATCTAATCGCACCATTGGCGAGGTGTTACTAAAGTGTGGCTCAGCAGGGTCAAGGCCTATAAACCATACGAATGTGATCGCTCATCATTTGTTATTGCATTAATAAGTTTGTGGACAGGAATTGCCAGGTTGAATTCTAACGTATTCAGCTATTAATTTATTTTTTGTCTCAATAGTCATTCGACTCACCAATAATCCGTCCAAGCTTGTAACCATACTGAACACGTAAATGATAACCGATGTATCCACAAGTATGCGCTCCTAGACTATGGCCAATCGCATGGATGAGACGTGGTTCTACTCCACCCTCTTCAATGAGTTGTGATGCTAATCTAGCTGTCATGGCACCAACCAATCTGGTATTTGCCACAGCTTGAGGATATGGAGGTCCAGCACCACCAATCCAATTGACAACTACTACATTACTATCTTCCCGTATCAATAATTCCCGTTTAGTTCTCTGGAATGAAATGGATCTATGAGACAACAAATCATCGCTGTGAATATCATGAATTATTTTAACAAGTCTCACCAAGATCCAGGTTTTGTCACCATTATCCAAGTAACCATGAATAATTAAATAAATAGGTGCACGATTTTTCAGTGGTGATCGAGCAATACTGCCAAAGTTATCAATGAATAATTCATGTGGATCGTAAGCAAATTCACGAGTATAAAGCATGAAATGAGGATCGACTATGTCGGGTCTTGCAGGAAATGTTGATACAGGGCGGTTTTCACCCGACCAGGGCAATCCAATATAGAAGCATCCGTAAGGTTGGTAGCATCTCCACATGTACCATTCTGAGAATTATTATTATCGATAGTATAATATAAAATTTATTATAGCCATTATCGTCTGTCTGCTTTCTGAGATAAACTTCGATGACGTATTCACAGTTTGATATATGTTTTGGAGTAATACATTGACGGTATGAATCTTACCATGTACTGAAGGGTTATCAGTACTTCGGAATGATAACATTCGTCATGAAAGGTTATACAGAAACTGTCGGACCAGTCGTATAACTGACGTTGTATTTCACAAAATCAGCGTACGTAATAATTATTCCAAAGTGCTCATACATTCGTTGGAACAATTTTCATGAATTGTTGAATATTGATTAGTGTCTTGTATAGTTTCGAAACTACTTTTCTTTCTCATATATTACACTCAAGAAAGTTTATTTGTGTTTGTACTCACCATCTTCAAAGTTGAAGTTATTTTCTTCTTCCTCTGGTGACAAGGTCGTGATTGTAACATTTTGCATCTGATCCACTGCATCTATTTTACGAATATCAGTCTCGTTTGGAAGAGTGGCCATTACATTCGCTGTGTATGTTAATAGAAGAAGTGTATCGTTCAGAAACATTCTCTTGATAATTAATTTTCCTACTTCGAAAAATGTCGGACGTCCGAAAGAAAGTCACACTGCGTTTGAAAAATATCAACACAATTATGAAGTTTATTGGACACCACAATCTGTGCACATTTACATTATTACACGTCGATTAACGGATTGAATTTTATAAATTTTCTGTTACTTAGAACATGAAAATGTTCACTAGTTCTTGATTAGAGTTACTATTATATTTGTATGCGTTACGCCTCCAAGTGCAAACACCGATTGATATTGACGGACTCCAGTTGAACAACACGGATATTGGGAGGAAAAAAAACGATTGACGTAACTCAGTCTGCGATAATCACTCTCGCAACCACTGACCTGGCGTCGCCAATAAATAATAGTTGTAGAGAATAAAGATGAGCGTCAACATTTTTAATTGATTGGTATTATGATTCTAAGTTGAATTCGGGTCATAATAAAATTGTATAGCAGAAATTCTTTCTTATTCTTAACGGGCAAATACAATGGTACCAGTTAACTAGCAACTGAGAAATTTGAAAGGAATTAAGGAAGATTATTCAGCCGAATTGATGGTGTAATGAAATTACGCGTTGTGATTATAGCGCGCAATCGAAGTCGTAATTACCATGTTTTGACGCTCTCTGCAAGTAAATAGCGATGCTAAAGTCACAATAAAGAGATCGCCGACTGTTTTTTTTTCCTCTGCCTGCCAACTTCTTATATATAATGCGTAAGATTGAACGCATTTGACCCAATAATAATATTGTCTTGAACAACATTTCTTTCATGTCTACCTTTTTTACCCTACAGAATTTCCGTGATGGTACGTCCTCGAGAACTCCACGCATACTCGCGTGTTGAACAGACCATCTGAATGAACGAAATGAAACATTTCATAGTCAATTACTCTATTTACTGAAGAAGAATAACTGAACATAATCAAGTAAATATGGACGCTGCTGAAATATTTATCCGAATGAAATTCCGGCAAACGTTCACAAACTGAAGGAGAGTCGGGGGTTGCCACTGCACCGTATCCGCGGGGCCTGGTACGGCAAGACCCTCAAATCCCTCTCGCACAATCATGATTCCCTGTTACGACGCCCTATCGTATCCCCATCCATTAACATCAGTCTTCACGAGCAACACCCTTCAAATGCATCTTTGTCCGTTCATCACCAGCGTTCCATGAACCAGAACTTCCTCAGCGTATTTCTACATTTATGTATCGATGTGTTAGTGAGCATATGTTGTAATTTTCAAGTATTGAATAGCATCCAACATTTTCTTTATATATTATATGTATGTATGAATTAATCTCGAATATGTTGTACGTGGTTGTACGGCAGTAGGTTGTGTCAGCCCTTTACCTACAGCAGTGCTATAAATTCCTGATCTCACTAACGACACACTGCGTCTGGAGCCTTAACCCCTTCAGAAACGGCTCTCCAGCAATGACATCATGTCCTATTTTTATGTATTCTCCGTCTTCCAAGACAATTCTTCGCCTTCCACCAACATCATCATCTAACCTGCTTCTTCATTAGGTTTTCTGTTCCATTCATGAATTCATTCGATGGTGATTGTAACAGTGCGGTAGAAATGGTGGTAGAAGTGGAAGTTATAGTGGAGGGAAGGAAGCTTGTACAAAACGAGCCCGATGTTCCAATCAGGATCATATGTCAATGAGGGAGGATTTGACACATTTTCAATCATTGAATATATAGATGTACCCATATGCGGAAGTTGAAAGCATTCGAACGACCTGGAACATGAGTGCTGTTATTATTAGAGATTCATAGTTCAAATAATAAACACATAACCGACGTTGATTGCTACAATTTTTTTCATATATTGGTATATCTCGCTTGCGAATTATAATACCTGTGAAAGTGTGATGAGATTTGATATTACGGGTTCAAAAACTCTATGATTGAATAAAGGGGAATTCACGTACATTGTGCAATTGGCATGTCGATGAATACTAACAAACCATCAGATTGAAGGATCGAATCTCTCAAGCTACCCTGGATTAAGAGACCCTCATATGTCCCTGTTACCTTGCCCTTTTCGTCGCGCCCCAAGACATCTGACTACGAATGTGTACATCACTTGTATCCCAGATAATCACATGTGAACCAAACTAATGTCACCAGAGCAATTGAATGATTCAGTGAAAATATCGAAGATGCATTGGGCTCAATCATTCCTCAAAATGTCACACGGATTCCAAGTTCTTGTACGAGTGAAGAATATGATTTATGTCATAACTGAACAAAGTGATCCAGTAGTTAAATACACAGTATCGTATAAGTGAAATAAATGCGAATACCGTAGCATGTTTGAAAATGAGTGAGCAGACCAAAAACAGAGAATATGCGCTCCTGTTAAACTTTCTCCCAAAATCAACTTGTACTTTTGTTCACTCTCGGAATTCAAACTTTCACCCGTTGAATGTATTGAACATCTGACCATATTTCTTTCCTGTAATATAAATACGTAAACAATGTATTGTATCAGCCATTTTCCTCTATTAGATATGATCGCAAATGTATGTGGTGTTGTTGACATACTTGGGTTGTGAATTTTCGAAGGGTCTTTGAGCTAACAACCCTGTTACTTTGTCATGGTTTCCTATTAAAAGTGCGTAGGTGTGTGCCCTTCAGTGTCGATTGAATCAAAAGGCTGTCTGAAGGTGCGACCCTCCACCTGTATGCTGCCAAGTTTTATTATAATTGAATAAATATGTTCCCCTGCTGTGAGGGTATCTCCTCAAATAAAATGTAGGTCTACTGTGAAAACAAAGTGATTATCAATTTTATTACTCTAAAGGAGAATCACATTTCAACTTGGTGTCTCACTACTCTCCAGTTATCCATACGGTGAAAAATGGTGTTGTCTGAAGCTCATAACCCCATTCGCCATGTGGTTTTCCATAGTCAAATGTTTAACCTTAAACTGCATTTACATCCGATACAAATACGGAATGATGAGACATCCCAACATATTTCATATAGAGATACATGTGTGTACGTATCGTATGTATACAATTCAGAGCTGGCAGGATTTATGGTCACTTTGTTTTGTAATAGTTGGAGAAGCTAATCAGGATACCATGGACTCCGCAAGGTCGCTCAACTTTTTCGGACATGTCTCCCCATGCATCAAGAGTTTATTCTTACCAGGGTGGAAACAGTTGGTTTATTTTCCTTTCTACTCCGAATGATTTAGATGAAGTCACATCAAGGAGTAATATAAATCGATGTATCGTCACAGAGAGTGAAGACAAATAGCTCAGACGTCAGCATTACCAGGATATCATGTATGGGCCATTTGAGAAATTATGGTTTAAGAGTATATATGTGATCAAATTATATGGAGAAATTAGAGCTTATCCGTTGGACATGAGATTTACGAAGATACTTGGGATAATTAATCATTCATCCTCTTTTTCTTGGAATATATCCTTCATAGCGATGGACAGAGAGCTGGTTTCATGAATATCCAAATTCCCCAAACCGATATGATGTTCCTCGCGAGACAATGAACCTCGGTGAATCAGATATTGCAGTGTGGACAGTTTACAATTCGATGTTGGCAATCGTAAGTACGTTTTTCATAAATATTCATCTGTAATTGACTCTGAAACGGTTGAATATTTGCCTGCTATTACTTCTGTCTCTCAACACAATCCTTTTTGCTCATAGGGTTCTTCCGCGTAACTGTAACATTTCTCGAAGTCATTACAACTAAGGTTTATAGCGTATCAGTATTTGAATAATGATGCCAAGGAGTGTCGCAACTTGACGATAGTGGTCCAAACATATCGGGCTCTCATAAATGAAGAGCAATTTCGCGGAACTGGGTGTAAGGAGTGGATGATCGAGGTGGAGTTGGTTGCTGAAAGAAGCAGAACATGAAGATTTTGAATTTCATCCAAGCTTCTTTATAGATCGTCCAACTGTGTACTTCGTTCAGCCTTCCAGTTTATTTTCCATTTTGCATCTGCAAATGTATTCGTTTTTGTGGGAATTAGGTAACAGATTCAATAGCTGCACTTATTTTTCGATGTCGTCATATGATATGGAATGTCCATGGATATCCATGCATGGAAATGTAATCGTGATATTACGCCTAGACACCTCAGTCTACATATGAGTAGAGATGAAGGTGGAGTGTTTGGATGATATTATGTATGTTTTGCAAGTTCGTGTCCAAACGTCTTGGGATAGCTCCAAGAAAGCTGAGGACAATGGAGCAACTCCTCCGCGTCACAGGAAAATATGAGTCTCGAGAAATGACTGCGAAAGGGGAGCGAAATTGGTCTGCGTGCATTCTGTCTGTGTCTAATCTTCTTCTCTCTTTTACTTCACGACTTTTATATGTATGAAAAATGAACCCACCGAGTCATTTTGATTTGTTGAGAGAACAAAAGAATGTTGGGGTAAAGTAACAGGGTAGCAGGGAAGACCAGTACGTTCATCATCGCCAACTACTGCAGGTAGTAGACAAGAGACACAAATATAAATAGGGCAAATCATCATTCGTATGATGGTATCAGAAGTATTGCTGGTGCACTATATGGTAATAATTGTTGATGAAATCAAATAATTTCAGTTCAACATCTACACTCTGCTTTCTGTCACAAGAAAAGTGCGAGGGGGAGGAAGAAGTGATGGAACTGATGGTTCATTATGATTATCTTTGAAAGATGATAATTGGAACTAGAAAAATATTTGGCTCATTGACGATTTCACACGAGACGTATTCCATCGAAATGATGCAATGTCGAGGACATCGCCGGTTTCACGTTGATCAACTTCTACGAGCAATGGAATTGAATGGAATGTCAACGAAGATAGTTGCTGAATGTAGATTGCATATGAAGAAGCACAAGACAACGACGGAATATCTGTAGAAATAATATCCGGTGGGCAGAGCAATGAGGAGGTCAATCGGTATGTCATTTCCCTCCCCCATATGAAAGTACTTGGGACTTGAGACTTTATCATACTACAAGGACTCACTCTACACGACCGAATAATTTCCATTGAAATTATTCTTCACTGATAATTGTCTCCATAATGCTGAGTGGGATGCTGTGTTCTATTCACAACATCATCAGTAGGACAAGCTTCCCAGATGAATACCAAAGAAAAAAGATGACACTGCTCCAACTCAACTTTCCTTTGTTTTGCCTCTAATCGATTTCAACTCTTGCACAGCTGTACTACCCTGATATTTCCGCGAGTGTTTCCTTTGTTCGTAGGATTATTATTATGTTCTGTTATTGAGCGGTTACACATGAAATGTGCTCCCACATAGGGGTGGAAACAGTTACACATGCAGTTGGTTCTCACAACAGCTTTATGGGGTGAATTTATCATTGGTGGGAATGATTTGATAGATAACCATCTTATCCCTATCGTTCCCACTGGCAGCTATCGGATTCTAGTGCCAGTGACATCATAGAGGAATCAATTAATCCCCGAACATATTCATGTCTATGTAATGTTTTCCTACAGGTATTTTTATCACGATTGAATCCAATTCATGGAAATACGATTGTAAGTTGGAATAATCAACAATTGTCGAAGTCTTCTCCAAAGAATTTTCGACACTGTGAATTCATAGTTCAATGTTGACATTTCCTCTTACTCCAACTTATCGTAACAACGAACTACCGATTCTTCCCACTACCATTTCATGTTGATTGTGCTGAATACGCCTTCGTGATGTGGTAATATCACTGTACATTGAATCAGGTGGAGTAGGCACAATCCTTCTGGCTGTTTTCAATCAATCGGCTTCTACTGGAGATACCAGAGGAGCATGAGTTGAACGGGAAAACCGAACTTTCTTATCGCTTTCACCGTTCGCGGGGAAAAATAGACTGTGTATTTGGATGCGGAGGAAGAGGTGAACGGGGAGAGAGTGTATGTGAACAGGAACACGCCCTTTTTACGTAGCCCTCGTTGGAATTGTTTAGATACTGAGAAACATATTGTATATACACATGGGTGATATGGAACACAGTGGAGACGGGAAAAAATAGAAGCAGATTTGGCTCGGTTCACCCTCTCACATTCACTCTTTTCTCAGCTATTGTATGGCATAGAGAGTGGGTATAAGTAGAGCACAGAGCATGTGTTCACATATGGAACAATTAACAGTGATTGAACGGAGCTAGGGAGAAAAGAGTTACTTGCTCAAGTGCTTCGACCCACACATCGCAATCAAGTGTTCATGAAAATCGAGAAGGTATTCTAATATTCATGTAGGGTTCTCCAACACTGCCGAATTACAACTTGGTCTCTCTATCATATCATTGTGTTCACATTCCTTTGATATTATATCGTTTGAGATTTGTTGTGCACATCATCAATGGCAATCGGCCGGGAACGTTCGCTCAATGTCGTAGTTGTTTTGATGGGTCAGTGATCCTTGAGACAAGTTGTTGCTTTCGAAAACATGATCACTTACCTGCTTCGTCTCACCAACAATATGAAAGATCGATGGCGTCATAACATGAACATGGATTAAGCAATGAGGAACATGAGAAGGTTGTTAGACTGACTAAAACAGTGAGAATTACCTGGCACTAAGATTTCTTCAAGAATTAATGACAAATCGAATTGGTGAAGTTGGTATTTTTCTATTTGCAATTACATCAGTGTTTGGTTATGATTGGCAGGATTCACTTTCTGGAAGGACGATAAAATCATTTTCATGGAGATATTTGTTGCAATGATGTCACAGTATGAATATCATGATTTCTGGTGAATATATGGAGTCGATAATTATAATGGCTATCGGCAGTCTATTGGTTTGATCCCTGGAACTCCGGCTAGCAGGAAGAACGAACAGGTCGTACCAAATTCTCATTGCTGTTGGTGAGCACGATGGCTATTCTGGTAGAGTTCATACCTGGCGCTTCCCGGTCTCTGTTCATTTTGGAAGCTTCATATATAAAAAAACCAAATCATATTGGGAATGACTACCAGAAAGTTTTCATGATTACGAAAGAAACTGTAAGTTGTCTATTCTATCGTATTATTTAACTATGCAATACATTCAATATGAGGTCTAATACAAGTGCGATGCTGAAAATATGACAACTGATGCTCCTCACTAATATCTTGGAAATTCTGAAAATAACATTGTGAACCACGAAAAGGTGGACCGCTTGTACGATGAATATGATTTGCCGTGGGTCAGGAATAATTTAATTCGACTTACTAGATAAAGGGTTGAATAAAATATATTCACATATTCAGAACAGGAATACATTCTATAGGAGAAGGTTATCGTCTCGTGCGCAGACTTGATCGACCATCAGGAGCAACAAGTATGAGCACCACGTTCACAATTCAACTTATGATTCTCTGATTCATCGTCCCGCTATTATGAAACTGTCGTTTGCTATGATGTGAAAATTTTTGGATACTGAACGACGATAATTGACGAATTGAAAAATACAATATAATACGACAATGAAGGTAAAGTTGTGTATGAAAATCCAAAAAATCAATATTCTTGTAAGATTGTAAACTATTTGTCAGTTCAGCCCATGAAGATCGTGCATATTTCAAAATATTTCTTTTTCAGATTATACGCAAAAATTGTATAGGGCATATTTGGATTGGTCGTATGCGTTGTGTTTCGTAGGGTTGAATTAAAAGGGTTTTCATGCCGAGATTCCACCCACGCTTTTTCACCAGGAAAACAGCAAGAGAAGGAAGGCGAGCATCCGGCGGATTCGGCAAATCCCAATCAGCTTTCACTTTCAGTCTCCTTCAATCTCTCTTCCTTCTCTAATTTCATAATATTCCACAACCATTCTCACCCGGGCTTCGGTCAGTATGAGCCACAGTCACTGTTGCTGTCAATGTTAGTGGAGATGGTATGGAAGAATGTTCATACAATGGACGGTTAGAATGAAACCATTAGTGAGACCCGCGATTGGGTACTTTCTCGTACTAGGGCACCATATTCCCCGAGCAATAGTGCTCGGGCAGTACAATCCTTGAGTCCATACCAATGGCCCTCCATTTTTTAATTCCATTAGAGGGAACTGTATCATTGAATAGTTGGATTGGACAAATTTTATTAATTTCAGGTTCATAATTTATGTTATTACCTCATCCTGAATCAGAGATCACTTGAGACTGTTTTTTCTATTGCAGTTCGTTAATCCAATGAAAAATTAATGGGAGAATCAATTTTTACAAACGTCGAATGTTATGGATTTTCAGAGCCATAACATTCGGTTCACTATTCCATTCTGCACAAAGATCAATAAATTATTGAAAGAATCCGTTATCGATCCTGAAAAATAGTTTTGGTGAAAATACGATTGAAAACAAGGCATGGGGGAATTTTATGATGAAGACATATCATTTATAAATTGACAGATGCGTATTCTGTTGAGTAATAATTATGTCAATGTATACTCATTGAATTGACAGATGAATGACTCACTCGGAGGATTTGTATGAATATTAATGGTCGAAATTGGCACGTCCCTATCACGAGATTGGTAAGTTCTATATAAGGGCTCAATGTCTCGAATACATCAACCTTCTACAACCTCATGATTGCCTAGGCATTGTCATCCGTGGTGTAATTAATATTCAGAGGTTCCATGATCTTAGCACGTCCGAGTACGATTACCAACGCTACAAATCACCCTCATAACTGAAAAAATAATTAATAACAAGTAATAAGTTTATTCAAATGTTTGTTGATATTTTTGGGTTTTCTTGCTACTTAGCTGTAAATTCCAAGTCATTCGACTAATTTTTATAATGCCAATACCGTGTACGAATGAAAATCATCAACTATTCAATTAGAGATGGAAACTGCCCAATGGTCAATTCATTTTGTAATGATCAATTGAAGCGTCGAACCATTTTCCCTGAGTCCGGAGCAGGAATTATGAAGGTGGAGCCGAGAGTTGTAGCATCCGACCAGTAATGAGAATGACGCTCACAAGACTGGTGAGATAGGATAAATTCAAATACATGTGGTTGCACTATTCCAATATTGATGATGGGCAATAGTGGAGCACTGAACAATTTCCTAAACCGCTGTTGAGTACAAATTATCAGGAGGTCAGAAACTTACACACAATTATTATTGGATAACATGCAAATGTGGTAGGAAAACATAAATATTCTAACAATGCTTTTTTTCGTTCATCCACTCATATCACCGGGACATTATTTAACCTCAAAAAATGAAAAACATAATTGCTGTCATCACAGTTGTATTACTGCTCATATAAATCATCTCCAAAATGAAACATTCTTTGTCGTACATGTTCATAAGGCATTCTTCTACAGTTTTCTCTGAATTAATAGAACAGCTACAGTGAATCCAGTCAGTATAATCACGATATTATCAAGATTCTGTGTTTATATGCCTATATGAATGGTGAAGAATTAATTTCACTCATCCTGAAGAATGTATTATTAATTTATCCAGCAGATTTAATATCTGATATTGCCTCCTACCTCAATCAAAATCATCACATCGAAACAACTAATAGCATATATACATACGTGAGAAAAATATGTGATTGTATCTCAAAAGCGTCCGTGAGTCAAGACGAATGGATCAGGAGTGAACGTTCGCCGCAATCATGTGTCAACGTACTTTTATACAATCAAGTAAACAAACACATAAAAAAACTGTTTACATATGCATTTATTTTCCACTTTATTATATACACAGTGCACTACGAAAAGACATGGGGTTATGTGGATATATTAGTCGAGAGTGAGTGTATCTTAAGACTTTCTAGACAATATAAGAGTAAACAACAGGAGCAGGAATATATAGTGATGGTGGAGGTATGCTATAGCTTGCACCGAAATGGGGCGCGAAAATGGGGGTGGTACGTGAGGTCCACCCTCATCTACCGTGGGCGGAACGCGCTACAATCTATTAGTTTAATAATCTCACACCGATGGTGTTATATCAGTGCAAAGAGAGGTTATCTAATTCTGTTGATTACTAGGTTATTTCTATTAGAAACGTATAGGAAATTGATGAATTGTAGAGTAAACATTTTGTATTTTTTCATGTTGACCGTGAGAATATCTGAAATTAGATGTGAATCTATACACAATTCTGCACATTGATAATTTGATGGAAGCTCATGTGCGTTCATAGGTCATTTAATCGTTTTGTGATAACTTTCAAAATTGGTTTTTCCTGTTCAATGAGCAGAATGGAATATTTGATGTATGTGGATATGAAAAGTATGATCTCAAGCGGAAATACTTCATGCAGATTAGGCAGCGAATATTTTTTATTTCCATGTACACTCTCAAGTATATTTTTTTTTATATTGCGTTGATACGTTCAAAAACGTGATTTGAACTAGTTCAACTATGGAATTGAAGTTGGTATCATTGACAGATGAGACAGGACATTGCAGTACAAGTTGAAAAAGGGTATAGCTCCTTCCCATCGTTGCCGAAAATCGCAAGTCGCGGTTCCGCACCGCCTCTCGTCGCGAGGGTTCCGCCCCGCGAGTTTGACGGCCTGCCCTCCGCGGGTGCCGCCCCCGCTGTTCTAACAGGAATACAGAAATTTTGAGTAGTCATATTAGTACTGAACTTCTTTTAAACCAACAGTTATTAATGTCTTGTATCATTCAGATTTCATCTCGTCACCACCCACTGTGATTGTTTCTATGTTTGATACAGAATGTACAACACATGACGATGTTTGATATGATCATGGGATAACATGTGATGATGAATTGAAAGGCTTTATCCTATGATATAATTCTGCAGGTAAACTATTGTTGGAGGTCAATATGAATCCATTTAATTTCATGTTCATGTAATCAAAAAGAGGAAAAAAAAGAGAAATTTATTGGAATTCATGTCAAGTGAAACTGAATAAATTTCCACACTATAATGATAGATGAAGAGTGATCGCTTCAATTATTCACACTATTCGAGATCGACCGAGCTTAATCATTGCATCATTGCAATCAATGATGTCCCAAATCAATGATGCATAAGGTAACTCACAAGGATTATTCAACACGAGGATTATCTTTGATCATTCAATTATTATCACATCACAAATAGTAAAATATATATGCAAGTGTCCAGATTATAACATTTAAAGATTGTCACGTAGTTCTGGATGTACCAGTTCACCAACAATGTACGACAGTACAAATGATGACCAAATGATGCATATCATGAGAATATAGAAAAGCGAACATTGCACAATATGGTGGAAAATGAAGAGCAAGAGTGGAAAGCAAAGTGAATGGATGAGACTCCAGAGTAAATACCTACAGTCGCACCCTTACTCGTCAAGGCATCTATCTTGGGGTTGGACAGAGGTGACGGAGGGCTGGAGCCGTGCCTCGATATTCTCGCTTCACGATTCACGTGTGGCCGAAAAGGGTGCAACCTCGTGGCCTCGGCCGGCCCTCGTGGAGACCGCGCCCACGCATTTTCAACAGGATTACAGAAAACAACAAGAGTTCGTTGGCCTTGTAATTCTATACAATATTGGAGCACAGTAAAACACATGAGACGTGAAGTAAGCAGTGTTGTAGTGTGGAGTATGATTAGGAAGTAAGAAGAGGGTTGCATTGAGAAGGGGAAAAGCAAAACGAAGGACAGAAGAGCTATAGGGGATGAAAGGACTGTAAATTGTGCGAAAGGGTGTGATGAACATGCCCCTTTGGGATATTCGAATGGCGCGATAGCCAAGGGAAGCGCATTAATTCCATTCTCATCGTGTGAGTGAGCATACTACGTTCATGGAACACACGCGATTCATGGATGATCAACTCGGTCTATAAATGGGCGGAGAAATGTGTCGACTTTTTAGCGCCCACAGGCGGTCCGAGATGATTATATGCTGGAACAGGTTTCTGCAATGCAATTACTACACAGTGTATTATACATTTCATGCGATGCATATAAACATGGTGAATGAAATTACATACCCAAACACAAAATTATGATTACACTTATTGAAAATGGTAGACTCATCATGGCAGTGCGTTTAGATACCACGATTGAGAATCCACCCACGCATTTGGAACAGGACCACAGCATTCGTCAAAAGGTCGCCATGATTTCCTATGGGGTTTCAAAGGACCGCGGCATTTTATTGTTTGTGAATACCGAAACAGTTTCAGTAAATGCGAACCAATTCGAATACATGGAAGTGGATGTATGTGAAAAAGAAGACATGCGAAGATGAAGATTCAATGTTGAGGTTGAGTATTTCTACCTATTCCAATTCATATATTATGCGAAGGAATAATTTTTATAACTTTACATCAGTCAATGGGTTGAGATATGTAAATGTAGCTGATACACAACTTATTGAAGTACGTTCGTAGAGGTAGAGACATTTCACACGAGTACTTGACATTTCATGTTATCAGTGCCCACATGGGTGTCTTGAAGGAAGAAGATGAGAGGGAATATGAAGTATTGGCAGCTTGTAATATTCCTAGCTTGTAACACCATGAATTATGAAGACAGTAAGTGCTATGATGTGAACTCTTAATGTTCCTGCTCGCCTATGTTCCAGCGTGTAAGAGATATGAATCGTCATATCGCTCATATAATCCCCATCTTCACCTCTTCTTCAATCCCAACCAAGATCTATTCCCCGACAATACTTCCCAGTCAATACATTGTACACTTTGTACACGCGGTTCCCTCCTTATAATTCAATGGAGTTCAAACACCATTACAAGATTCAACATTGACTCATTTCGGAACATTTATGGAGGCACTAGTTATGATAAAGTGATCGGGAGTACCTGCATTAATGAGGGTGTCACCATAAACGTAGTCGATAATGGAATATTTTTTACAGGTATTTATGTTAGAAGATAATTTCACCTCCTCTAGCTAAGATATGTGACTCTGATTCTTGGAGTTTCCCGCCTTGGTACCTCTGTTCACGGTTTATTCTCCTGTTATGTTGATGTAACGGAGTTGTTTACACTGCGCATGTAATATTGTACACTCACTTTCTTATTAGTATTCTTTATGTAGATCGTCTTTTCTTGAAACTCCAAGTACATGTGCTCAGTGTACTCATCCACTATCTGCACGGAATAGAGAAGGTTCTGTCAATAATCATTGGTTGGTTAGTGGAACCCTGTGGGATGCGATATATCAACAAAAAAAAACCTCTACGCCAATATGATAATGACGCAGATGCTCACCAATTCTATAAGCAATGAACAGGCATCCATAGTGTCAAGAGTATACATGTTTCGACATAAATTACAGTAATTATAGAGAAATATCAGGGAATTATGTGAAACTAGGAAGGTCTGAAAATCAACCCTTGTTGGGCTTATAAATCTCCAGTCACTTCCATAGAGTTCGTCGGTAGCAAGCACTGTATATAAGGGTGTGTAGCACAACAAATGTAGGATGTGCCTTTATGACAAAATCAACCCCTCGATGAGAATGAGAACGTGTTGATCTGGGGAACGATAACAGTAGCAGCAGCGATCTGAACACATCTGAAAGAGTGCAACGCATTCTATCAGATATTCCACTAGAGTTTTACAATTCCATTGGTTCATTAGAAAATATACAAAATTCGATCACAACACTGAGTCTTGTATTGACTTACATAGATGTCAATCAGATATAGCGCAATTATACAGAATGTGACCTTCTGGGATATATTTTTTTTCTATTAACATCACCTCACTGATGATGATACTCGAGTGAATACTTCGGAATTCTTCTCTTATTTATTCAAAATATCCTGTGGGATGAGAAAAAAAATGAAAAGTGATATCCGCGTTAGCAGGAAACTATCCTCAGGTCGGAGCTCAACCGACTATAAAATGCTATACTTCAGTCGAGGTCATTCCCCTTGAGAATCGTTTTATCATACTCATGCAGAGGTGAGACCTTACTTAATGTCAAGGAAATATACTCCAATTGATTGATAGGTATAGTTTTCAACATCATCAAACACATCTATGTGACATGACAAAACGTACGATAGAAGTGTGATTTCTTACAGATTGTTACATTGACTGAATGATGAATATTCGCCTCTCCGTTTGTATGAACTCAATCGCTGTAGGACAAAAAAGAACATCAGAAGAATCTCTCAATCATACTCATGGTTAATACGTTTATTAGAGAAGGAGTAATACCGTCAATTCTTTCCGCTCCATCGAATTCTAAATGCGGAGTGTTACTCATCAGGAATACAGAGATTCAATAGAGGATTCCAGGATATTCAGAGTGAGAAGCTAAACATAGTCACGGCAGACAGGTTTCGCGCCGCTTGAGCGTGCGGTTCAACTCCAGCGTTCTGATCCTGCTTCCCTGACTCTTGTCACCGTTCCTCTTATTAATATGCTAATTCATCTTATTCTATTAATATGACTCGTTACGAACAAGCACTTCGTATTATTATTTCAGCATCCAGATATTGCGTATGATTTGTATTTTAGTGGCAAAGTTCAACTGCTCCATAGCATTGTAGTCACGTGTAATGCGATACACTGATGACCAGGAAATCATAACATCAGAAACGTGAATTCTTCCTGTGGGAATGCCAGACAGTCATTCAAAATGTTTTTCACATAAAATTCCAATTGATACTCCAGTGGAAGGTTAGTCACTTACCCGATTTGTTAAACAGCGTTATTGATAAAATTCATATTCGTGAGAGATTCACTTGCATCTTGTTCTGTAATTCTCATTCATCATTTCAACCCCTCGCTTTTTTCTAGAATACCAGGTACAAAAATCGGAGTTACAAATGCTCTCAGGACACCATCTCATGAGTGCCTAATCAACTGCCCTTTGTTAATCTCCCGGAGGGTGTGAAGATTTACCACTCCAATGCGTTTGAAAGAAACTCCAGCGTCCTATCGAACAGGAGAGTATAATCATGCAAGTTATATGTTAAATCTTCCAGTGACGAATTCCAGGCACTCTCAAAGACTATATTCGGCCTCGCACTCAATCATACAGAAGCCAATGGTACCATTGGCCCGCCATTTTTAGCGGTTATACCGAAAAACTGATACAATTTCTTGACACCAAATCCACAAGGAATTTCGGTAAAAATTTTATAAAGCATGTATGAAAAATAATACCATAAAATAGATTCAGCAGGATACCTTATCATTGTGATGACCCATAATATATATGTGCATTTAGATTATATGAATCACCCCTAAAATTCATCAGAAACGTATTGTCGAATGTATTCTTTCATGGTCAAGACTGGATGCTAGTTGAAAAGGAATACTATTCAAAGAATTAGAATGGGATATGAGTAGTTGTTAGAAAAAAAACGAAGTCAACTTGTTTGAATTGTTGGGAAAACTTACATACAAATGTTATAGATGATATATAAATACACCAATGAATTTATAAAGTTATAAATAATGTCCTATTGAATTTTCTCCTCTTTATTTGGTAGGATCAATTGGACTTGCAAAACTCGGACAATTGCGATCCAAATTCTCAATATTAACATTCGAAGGATTCAGCGGTCCAGTGCCGCACATACAGTGCCACACGCGGCCGTACGTGAACCTGCGGAAAGTTGTAAACACCGCTGAACGCGATCAACGGTATTTCGAATTTGATAGCTAGTTGTTGGATCGAAACAGACATTACCTCGAAATATCTGATAAACTATAGATCAACATGAGAAAAAGTGCAAAAACAAATGTGGTTCCAATCGAGAACCTGAATTGGGCCTTTGATTTGGCATGTTCACCAAGTGTTTGCAACAGTGATGTCGCACAAATGTAAGGTTATGCATGTTACGTCAAAAGAGTTTCTCAAATGTTCACGGTTGAATACTACAATGATTTTTGTGTTCGATATTCCGTAGATTAAATAGAGGAATCAGTAGTTACGTGTGGGATGAAATTTCTTCCAAAATATACCCAGTCGATGATGTCATAGAGTCACGGAAGAACATTTTATTGCACTATCTACAGAATAACGTGCCGATAGACTCGATACAATTCATGAAGAATACAAAGCGTCTGATAAAAGAGAGAGAAATCGTCGCTTCACAAATAAGGTTGAAGCATGTAGAATGCAAAAAAACAGATGCATCTCTTCGACAAAAAGGTACTCCCACTTAAAGATTGATGACAAAATTTCCAGCAAAACCAGAGACTCGACAGGTTTGATATTAGTAACTCAATGATTGATGAATACTTGATGTAGGTCGGAAGCTCAGTGAAATACAATCACAAAAAAGAACCGTTCAGTTGAAGAAGAACGCACTTGAAATGAAAAGCCAAGAAACAAAAGCAGGTATGAATGATTTCAGAGAAATGTTTTTGGTATGCCAAACATTACTTCCATCGTTTAGGTCAGATATTGATGAAAATATAATGCAAGAGAGTCTTGCTCTTGCTGGTGCGATTTCTTCGAGAGCCGATAAACGAGAGGCTTTGAAACAATTATCAGAAAATTTCGGCACAAGTGCAATCGCCGAACTATGGAGTTGGATTTTGAATAGACGTATTTGCGATACAGAAAAATTGGTCAATCACGGATTTCAATATAAATCACTTGAAAAACCTAAGCATAAGCATGGCGAACGTCTCAGCGTTGGCATAGCGAAAGCTTGTGGACAACACGTAATGAACACTACGGCTAAGCTAATGCATAAAAAAAGAGGAGATACAGAACGTGCACGAGGATTGGATTATTTAGAAAAAATAGAAAACTTCTTCAATGACACAAATGAAAACATTCAGGACTGGTTAACAGTTACTGTTGAGGTTGCTCAATTACAGGAAAATTATAGGATAATGCAAGCTGAAATAGACGCAATGAAAACTTTGACAGAACGTGCTGATGATTTGCGGACGCGGCATCTACAATTAGCATCAGAAATTCACGATATTAACGTGCACATGGTAAACATCGATCATGTTATGTGTATAAATCTGTGATCGAATGTACGAACAATCCATATTTCAGGAAGAATGCGCAAATAAAATCCAGCAAGCTCTACTGAAGTTTGAACCTACTGGTCAATCTCTCACAATTCTGAAGAACCAACTGACAACTGCTCTCAATATGATAGCTGTACTGAATCATCAAACAAATGTTGATTGGCAAGCAGATTCTTTGAGTCCAGAGATTGAAATATTCCAAGACAATTTGGACATCAATGCTTTGAATAAAGTTCTACTCAGTGGGAGAGTAGGTGCTTACAGGTTTGGGAAATATATTATGCAACATTAGTCTCATGAAAAATGAACTCATAACAAAATTCTCAATTATTGTGTTTCCAATTTTCCAGACATGCGACAACATGTATGAGCAATGCCCTCTCTAATATACATGTATCCACTTCATCATTCCCCATTTATCATACACCTCTTTCTCATTTGATTTGCTGTTTCGAAAATCTTGCTACCCACTACGTACTGAGCCGTCAGAAAGTACGTCCAACTATACTATCGCAATTAGAAGACACTTCGAAAACCATGTGCTCAGACCCTATAAGACAAAATGATACATTAGAGTTACTTCACGACACAAATAATGCCTGTGAAAAATGTCAGAGCGAGGTGAGAAGTTTTCATTCTGTCTACGAATCATGGGTGTATCAACTAGCAAGTGAGAGTATGAGTTTTGGGCCAAACACTGTTCATGGAGCAACGTACGAAGAGTGGGTGCAACGTTATGCTACTTTAGTTTATATGGTTCAACGGAACAAATGAAATTTAGTACATTTTTTATTTTTTGTGAATATTTTATCATTTCATAATCAAGAATCATATTTTTTCTACCTGTCGATATCATACAATTCTACATTGGCATAACCATTAATCGCTATAGCAATTATGGAAATGTTGCAACACATGTCAACTCTCATATCCTATACCAAATTACGTATTCAATAAGCTGACTGAATTAAGTTTGTATCGATGATTAGTTCCAATTCGCATTGACTCGATTCATTCCAACAATCAGTAATGTGTTACTTAGGTGCTTGAGTGTGCAGTCACCGACACATTGCATAGACGAATGTTTTTATTGTGTCGACTTCCATGCCTGTTCTTGGAATGCCATTCAATAAAAAAAACATTGAAACTTATTACAATTATGCCAAAACGTGCACTCAACATACCACCACTGAAAAAAAAAATTAAGTTGCATCATAAATTCACCATTCACGAAGTTATGATGTCCACAAACAAAACTGGAAAAAGCGCTACTACTTCTAACCTCAAAAGTGATCACGACAACATGCTTGATACACGCGAGAACGGAAACAATGTCACGATGAAGGAATCCGCAAGTGATATAGAGGTGCAATATTTAGATACTCCTGTGAAGTCACAAACCGATAAAAAAGAATACCGGTAATGTATTATTATCATTTCATACAGATTAACCCCATAGTATCTTCAATCATTTTCATATATGTATATAACTCAGAGTTATCAAATTGCCAAATGGCTTGACTGCACTTCTAATTGCCGATACTCATGGTGACAACCATAAGGATGAGGACAACACGCGAATTATTGATATTGGTAAATCTCCGAATAAACTATCCCGTTGTGTTTCAATCAAATCATTTCAATTGTGGTCAATTTTGGTAGGTTCGTCAAAGAGTAAAGTCGTAAGTAGTGATGGTGGCGCAAAAACTGATGGATATTCGAGCAATGACGATGAAAACGACATTGATGATGATGATGATGAGGACGAAACAGACAATGAAAGCGTTGATGAATATGACGATAGCGATGGAGATGATAGTGAGGACGACGAAGACGATGATGACGATGACGACGATGGTAGAGCTGATGACGAAAATGATGCGAGGGGATGCGCTTTTAAAACATCTAAAAAGGAAGAAAAAATGGTAAAGGAAGCATGTTCCATAATTCAATGCAATACCACTTCCAGCCCAGACAAAAATCTTTTCCTTTTCAGGCAGCATGTGGACTATGCGTTGGTGTTGGAAGTTTTAGTGATCCGCCTGAGATACCTGGTCTAGCACATTTTCTGGAACACATGGTATTTATGGGGTCCACTAAATATCCGAAGGAAAATGACTTCGATGCATTCATAAAAAAACGTGGTGGTTCCGATAATGCATCTACTGAGTGCGAGCAAACAACATTTTATTTTGAAATTGATGAAAAATATTTACTCCCTGCCCTCGATCGTTTTGCTCAATTTTTTGTGTCTCCACTGATGCTACGTGATGCGATTACTCGCGAGCGAGAAGCGGTTGAAAGTGGTGAGTCATCATCATCTCCAAATATTAGTTGTTCCATTTTTTCGAAAAATTACTAATGAAGGATTGTTCCCAAAGAATTTCAGATGGCATTGCCTTCTGATTTTTATCGGAAAGAGCAACTGTTCTGCAGCTTAGCCCAGCCTGGACATCCAGCCACTAAATTCACATGGGGTAATCTCGTAACATTACGTGACAATGTAACTGATGATAAGTTATACGAAGAACTCCACAAGTTTCGTCACCGGCATTACAGCGCTCATAGGATGACACTGACCATTCAGGCGAGATTATCATTAGATACATTGGAGAATTATGTAAAAGAATGTTTTGGTGGCGTCTCAAATAATATGTTACCACCTGACGATTTCACGAAATTCATTGGAGCGCAGTCTTTTGATACACCGAGTTTCCGTAGAATATATAAATTAAAACCTATAAAGGACGTTTGTCAAATAGAGATCACATGGGCGATGCCATCCCTATACCATCTATATCGTGCTAAGCCGCATCAATATGTGTCATGTATTATTGGTCATGAAGGAAAAGGTTCGTTGATAAGCTTTCTACGAAAAAAAATGTGGGGACTTGATATTTTCAGTGGAAATGGAGAGAGTGGATTCGAGCACAGTTCCATGTATGCACTATTCAGTTTATCCATCATACTCACTGACGATGGTCACGCACATTTGAAAGAAGTCTTAGATGCGGTGTTCTCTTATATTAATATGATGAGGAATCTTGGACCACAACAAAGAATATACGACGAGATTCACATGATTGAAGAGACGAATTTCAAATACATCGACGAAGTTCCACCATCAGATTATGTTGAAGATCTCTGTGAAAATATGCATTTCTATCCACCAAGTGATTATATAACTGGTAGTAGCCTCTATTTCGAATATGATCCCGAATCCATTGCAGCATGTATGAATATCCTGAGGCCTGATAATGCAAATATTATAATATTTGACAAAAAATACAACGACACGACGTTCGAGAAAGTTGAACCATGGTTCAAGACGAAGTACACAGACGTAGAAATACCAGATGGTTGGATAGAGTCTTGGAAAAATATCGAGCCATTTCCTGAATTCCATTTACCAGAACCAAATGTGTTCGTAACGTCAGATTTCAGCATGATCTCTACGGAATCCAATGATTATCCTACCAAAATTCATCATGATTTCTTGTCGGAAATTTGGTATAAACCTGACAATAAGTTCCGCCTGCCTGAATGTTATATGTATTACTATCTCATATCGCCACTAGTCCGAGCATCGCCTGCTGGGTAAATAACTACTCCTTCACGTTACTCTGCAATACACACACATATTAACATTGATAACTTCTGTGTCCTGTTAGGACCGCTATGCTCGATATCATGGTAGCGGGATTGAAATTGCTACTGGTTGAAGAGTTATACCCAGCAACTGCCGCAGAACTGAATCACAGTATTGAAGCGAGTGTCGAAGGTATGATGGTGAAAGTATCTGGATTTAATCAAAAACTACCATTGTTGCTTGAAACGATCAGCAATTGTCTGGCGAAATGTCCGGTGCTCATTACACAAGAATTGTTCCAATTGGTTAAAACAGAACAACTGAAAAATTATTATAATTCATTTTTGAAACCATCGAAATTGAACAAGTGAGTCAAGTTCTTACAACAATTCTAATAATATATTAAATGCGAAATTTTGTCTAGGGATGTAAGAATGGCTGTCATAATGCTCAACTATTGGAGTGCAATGGACAAGTATGCAGCTTGTAGCCATATCACATTTGATCAATTCAAAAATTTCACTGAAGAATACACGAAGCATCTCTATATCTCGTGCCTTGTGCAGGGAAATATGACACAGGATGATGCAATTAGGCATGGATTGAAGTTCTTTGATATCTTACAATGTGAACCAATGCGACCCAATACTTTACCAGAATTACGGGTCATGAAATTGCATTTAGGATCACAATGCTGCAGAGTGAAAAATTTCAATAGTACTGACTCCAATTCGGTGGTGACAAACTATTATCAATCAAGATTGTCCTCGATTAAAGACACTGCCATCATCGAAACATTGATGGTAAGTATACTTCAATATTATTAATCTCCCAATAAAATATCTTACAAAGAATCAATTTTCAGATGATTATGGAGGAGCCTCTATTCAATCAATTGAGGACCCGAGAACAACTCGGCTATGATGTGTATTGTATCATGCGCTATACATATGGTGTGAGTGGATATTCGATAACAGTGTGCACACAGGCAGATAAATTCAGTGTTGAACACATTGACAATCGAATCGAAGAATTTTTGAAAAATTTCAGAGAAACCTTAAAAAATATGTCTCAAACTGAATTTGATAGTGTCAAGGAGGGCCTCATAAAAATGAAACAATGTGCTGACATTCATCTGAAAGAGGAGGTTTCTAGACACTGGGCCGAAATTGTTTCACGAGAATATACCTTTGATAGGTTGATGCGAGAAGTAGAAGAAATAGAATTAACAACGCTTGAACAAGTTTGCGCTTGGATGGATCAACATACTACAAATGGCAATAATTTCCGAAAATTATCGATTCAAGTCGTTGGCAGTAATAATAGTACAGTCGATGTAGAACAGATCTCAACCAAACGTAAGTTTATTACTAATTTACTACCGGTGTTTATAACTGTCGTTAGTAAAGACTAAGTAACACAATTTATCTTTCACACGATGTAGAGCACTGCGAGATGCAGAATGGTGTGAATGGTGGATATGATTTCCTGTATTTGAATGACTCTGCAACGCAAAAGGACACAAAACCTAATGATAATTTTATAACGGACATCACAAAATACAAGCGCGAACTGTACGCTTTCCCAGTGCACTACACCACTTCATGATGTATCAGACAAGTCTGCAGAAAAAATTGGAACAGCGACCAAAATTCACTATCATTCACGCAAGCTACAAAATGTTGTGGTTTAATGTTGGACATGAGAGTTATTATTCAAAACAATGGTTTCAATACCAGAAACTATATGGGCATATTACTTTTCTAAGGAAAACAAAGCTTCATATAATATACGTATATTAACAAAACCATTGCCAGGAAATTGCTCATTTCTGTAGAGAACATCTCAAATTGATGACAATACGCTTATTTCATTCCAATCTGGATATCACGAGAAAAATTGGATGACAGTTTCTACTTGACAACAGACGAATCAGTCCCCATTATTTTGCTACCAACAGTCAGTCTGGTAAATGCCAGAAATTCATTTTGTCGTTTCCATGTTTCGCTATTGGGTTAATTATTGTCGGCAGAATATTTTCTCCCCATGACACCGTCTACGAAAGGCATCCAAAACTCACGCACATTCATTCACGAAAACTCGGCGTATTCTCCAACCATTCTGCTTATTGCTACATATGTTACATCACACGTCGCATTTTTTTCTTTATTTCTAACAGTACATGAATATGAATATCCAATGATAAGTTCACGGAAAAAAATTAATTAGCATATATAGTAATTACTCCGTCTGAAGTATTTGTTATCTTCGTGAAAGTAGAATTGATTCAGAAACTGGATCGCATTTTTCGCGCAATTTGCTTACTTTATGTTCAGAACTAAATGTAAATTCACATGATCAACACAATAATCGATTTATAATTAGTAAATCAGACAAGGAAATTGTGAATATATAGACACCATCAGCAATAAGTTGTCGGAGTGAACAACAATCGAAAATCACGAACAAATTGAACTGCCAATTATATTATTTTTGTCTTCAGTTCTTTTGTATTCGAAGAATAGTCAACCTTAAGTTATATATATATTTTTTCCATCTTTAATGTTATTCTGCGCAATATTTTGGAATCGAGTTGACAGATAATTGAACTACAATATATAATAGATTATATCCCAACATGTTCACAATATATTCGAATTCTAAAAAAAATTTGTGGGTCCCAGAAAACTACGCATGAAGCGATCAAACTTGATGTCACTCCTCCCGCAATTCTTTTTTTTTATTATCATGATAATCATTTATTTTATCTTTATCACTATTGTAATTCCCTCGTGAATCCAAATCATCCCAATGAGGCATAGTCTATTGAAGCATGTGTGCTTCTTGTATCAGAACCTTTTTTTTCGTGCCCCCTTATCCAATTATTCCACTGTTTCAATGTTAAGCATCAATCTATGGGATCATAGTTATTCGGTAAGTTCCTGTAAAATCAGCACTGAATAGAGTAATCAAGTTCACCTACTTAAATTTTCCCTTTATGTAAGTCTCCCCAACCGTATTTTTCATCCAGAAATCATCTTGTGTGTTGATGTCAGAGTATGTCTCGATTTCAAAAAAACAACTCAGCTACAATATTGTTAGCTTTTGGTTCTGAAGTTATAACTCCACCACTATTTCTTCGTATCATTGTTATTATAACAATAACATCAATCCAATTGATTTTTCGATTAGAATGTTGAAGACACTAGGTCAGTGTGAGTTTGTATTATTCGTTATGTTATCCATCAGAAGTGCATCAGGAATATTTCGATCGTACATTTGAAATAACTACATCATAAAATTCATCACCAAAGTATTACAATACATCATCTACAGATGTATTTTACGTGTTTGTGTTTTCATCAGATTTTTCATTTGGATGTGGGAAACATGCGCGTTGAATTGACGATGAGATAAATCAAATTTTCATCTTCCATCTTTCAACTCAAGCACTTTGTTTTTTCATGTATGTGTGTAACCCATTCAGAATACCGTTCACCACTTATTTTGTATCGTATAAAGATTTCTCAATGTTTCAATGCATTTTATGCAGTAACAAATCTACAAAAATATAACATATTTCCATCTCTCGACATTTTTCTTTACGTTAACTGTCACAAAACCGCATCGTTTCAATCTCTCTCCCTCATCTGTTCTCTTGTCCAAATTATATCTTCTCGATTATAAGACTTGCAAGTCCATACTTTCCCTCCTGTTTCAACATAAATATTCTCGATTCGAGGGATTCTCATCCATTTTCAAATTCAATATAGAATTACTCTTATCCACCATTTACTTCTCATTCATCCACCAAAACCAATAAATTATTTACACTTATTATGCGATATCCAATCATACACTCGTACTTATTATTGTATATATACACATTCGTATCAAATCATGTATAACTTGATGCAAAATGTTACCATAAATCCCATGAGTTCGTCTCGCTATGAGTTTGAACGTCAGTATAATATATCATAAATAATATTTTCACAGTTCACTTATGTATTTCATTCAATTATCCCTTCTTTCTATTAGTTGTTCTATGTAAGCAGGCACCAGAGTTCGATCGCACTGGACATGTACACCGGAACATCACTGTTCGACAATATAGTACGGTAGACACTTTCTGAATAGATCACCTCATGTTCATACATACACACTTAGATGCATTTCGACTTCAGGCACAAACATAAGATCTCATATGTATAAATATATATTTTACCTATATGAAAAGCATCAGTCTCTTTCCGCCAATAATACTGCCTGGGTATCTCATGTTTCGATTGTAGTTCAATTAACTCAACCAAGACAAAAGACACCGGGGACATGAATAGCGAGCGTTTCATACAATACCGGAAAATATACATATGTATCATCATGGTACAAAAAATAATCACGTTCCTTAATAACTACATATTTATGACAGTTTTCCGTTATTTTCCATCCATAATCAGTCAATGTCATATATCATACGTCATCATAGTTGACATCATTGCGAATTGTCTACATTATGATGAAATATTTTCGTTTTCTGTTATTTCATTTGTTATGATTTCCCATCATACTATAACGTTCATGCAGTTATTTATTGTTCCATATACTAAGTATATATTTGGCAGTGAGATTATCGTGCATTAATAATGGTGATCTCTAATTTACATGTTAGTCACATCTCTCGTCTCGCTCGCAATTTTTATACGAGCTATCGGATAACTTACTGAGAATCAAAATTCGTCCGCCGGGGCACAAGACAATAGTGTTATTTTTATGAATAAGCATTAGCTGCATGTTGAACAACAGTGCATACATTGTTAATTCATCGGCTGTTGACTGCTATCAGCAAGCAGGCCAATGCACCGGGACTGTACTTCGCATCTAGGATTTTTTTCTACTCTTATACATTTCTACTGAAGACAATTTTGATGATGTAAACCACCGATAAATACAACTTTTCTTAACGACCGAATATATTGACCCAATAATACGCGCATTGGCATCAAATTTCAGAACAATTCATCACAATAAATTGCGTAACGACCCTAACCTCTTCAGATTATCAGAAATTACATCGGGAATTTCACGAAAATTTGATTTCGTATGTGAACAAGAGTTTATAAATTGAAAACCTTGTCATCAATTTCTTCACCCTTTGTTTTGGACGACTTCGTCAACAATCATTTGAGTATCTTTTCTACAATTTCTATTCGGCATATCAGTATGACTCGAGATATCATTCGTTGTCATGTTCAAATGTAATTGCAAAAAATTTAATTTTCCTTGATTGTCTCAGATGCATCTATTATTGCATCGTCTTGATTTTTTTCTGCAACTTTGACAGCACTTTGAGGAGATTCGTCAATTTCTCCGGGACTACTGATATCCTTCACCATGAGTTTGCTAAGTGAATAGAAAATATAAAACATAAAATAAGAAAGAAAATAGCACACATACTATCTGATAGTGAATAGATTACTTACGAGAAACTTTCTGCGATACACTCATCCACTAAGTTTTCTTGGTCTCCCGGGTCATTTTTGTTCTCATTTTCTAAATTTTTCTTGACAGCACCCCTTTTCTTACTAGTTGCCTGCGTATCAAATATTTTTGAGCGAAAATATTCATAATTACTGTCATTAAAAATTTCTCAATAGTTTTTACCTTCATCTGAATTTTTTTTCCGCGCGTAGCAATTGAATTATAATTATTTCCGCGTGGCTGGAACATCCGTGCATTTAAACGCGGGAATGGCGCCTATAACAATACACAATCAATAAATTAGATACGTCTGTACATGATAGTGTCGAGAATGCATACTTTACTCAGTGAATTGTGACTTGAAAAATTTTCACGTATGACATGCAGACTGATTGTGACAGTTATGCACGAAAGTTATTATGAACATCCACAATCGAACTTCGATCAAACTGACTCAATGATGCATAATCTCTTACTTGAAGAGAAGTGCGTCCTCGCGAACTCTGTACTGGTTGCGATAACCTCCCAGGCTGTCCGTAATTGGCACCCCATTGACCCACAACAACTCCTGCGATTTCTAATTGGCCCCCACGTGATGGTACTGGTCGACGGATTAGTTCGCGGAGAGGGAATGTACCAGCACGATGAATTCTTCCGCGGCAGGATGTATCATTAATAGTGCATCCAACAGGGATACCATTAGGTGGTAATGTTAGTGGCCTAAACCCTTGAATCAAACCATATCAATTATCACAAAGAATTCATTAGAGGATTGAAAGTCCATTAGTACGAAAATTGTCGATTCATCAGAATATTCAATAATTACCTGGTGCTATCGGTGGTTGGAGGGGCCGAGCGAAATTAGGAGTTAAACCCTCCAATATGGCTTTCCGCATTCGTTCAACTTTGACAACTCGGTCAATATGCCCCCCGCACAGTTCTAATAGATTTTTAGCAACTGCTGCTCGAGCTAATGTGTGGTGGAACAATTTACCATCGAAATATAACCATGGACAGCACATCAGCCATGGTATTGGCGCACCACAAGCATCATTGGCTAAAAGAGCCGTTTCAATGCCAGCCATGAATAAAGTCGCGAGTTGAACGCCACGGAATGTCACAAGTGGTAGCTGTGCACAAAAGTAGTGAGGATATATTATGTTCATAACCCTTCTCGAACGATCTAAATGTAATTGATTACATCAGCATTAGCCCCTTAAACAATACCTGAAGGTCTTGGAGATACTCAGCATTCATCAAATCCGGAGAAAATGCTTGAACAATGAATGCATCTAATTCCTGACGTCGGAGTATCTTATTTTTCTCAGAAATTGACATTATGTATCTGTTGAAGTGTGAACAGTAAATGTTAAGCATCAGTAAAGAATTTCATATGACATATAAAGGATGAGATATTTGGTTTCAGTGCGTTACCTCAAAACACATGCCATAACTAACAGATGTTGTGGCACATGGGAAATATTCAACATCAATGACGTATCTGACTTCATGCATGTTAAAAATCCTCGCAGTCTGCGACGTTTATCCTCGATACTTGTACTGAAATTAAAGAAGCTGCATTAAACATTTACCATTGAAGCAGTGTTGTTATATGAAATATGGTATTGCAGTAGCAATTCATCACTCCAACCATACTATGTGATTGTGATGATTTAATGATTTACCCGAACCACAGACGCTGGATTGTGGGTACACCCCATCCAATTTGTTCTGCTTTGACATATTCCGGTGTTTGGAACGGATTCCCCTTGGACCATATCCATTCTTTAATTATCACGTCAGGAACTTCGCCACGCTCAGCATCTGAGGACAATATGTGCAATAGAGCTTCTGGTTGTACTCCATCTGATATGATGGGAAATATATATTTAGTCAGTTACCTCCTCTTTCTTTGATCTTAGTAGCCATGAAAATTTGATGATGAAGATTGAACAGAATAGCATAAACCATTTGACGGACAGGGCGGAAAATATAGTGGATGGAAGGAAATTCTCGGTGATTTTCGTCTTCAAGAAGTACCGGCAGTTTAATTTCACCTCCGACGAGAATTTGATATATGTATGGCGACATCAGGCCTTTCTGATGTCGCTCTGAAGCCGTCCGCATCACTTCGGGCACAGTTGTGGGAATAGTAATTGGTTTTTCAATTGGTCGCGCAGATTCTGTTGTCAAATGTGCTGGTGAAGTGACTGAAGAGCTGCTACTAGAGCTTGATGAACTGACGAGAAGGCTATGAGTGCCATTAACGGTGTGACCATTTCTTTGTTCCTCTTCTGATTTGATATTTTCTCCGTCACTATGTGGAGAAACACCAGGTGGTTCAATGATTATTTGTGGAGCAACTTTGGCATTAGCGGTTGCTTGATTATATGCATCCAAACTCTCCTGCTCACTTTCTGCAGTTTCAGATGCAAATCGTGATGTCTCAATATTACAATCCTCATCATTCGTTGGGACCGTTGTGTTCGCATTTCCGGAGTGTGGAGGAGTAATGGGTTGTTTTTCGCCTTGCTTTTGAACTGTGACTGGTTTCACAGTTTTATAGTGTAAGAAACCATTTTTCGTGCCATTTATATAGTACTGAATAGATTGGCGTAACTTTGTACATCTAGAATCTGATAATGAACCAAATACTTTGAGGGCTACAGTATCCCACTCAGTAGAGGGAAGGTCTTTCACAAAAGCCGCAATTGTCTTCACAGTCTGATCGATATTAGGTTTGTTTGGCGCAGTGATATTAATACATTGTTTCTTGTAAAAATCTTCCAGATCGTGTTCTGTGAGAATATAATTTCCTAATAATGCAGCCAATATGCATAATCGCTCCGAAGGTATTCCTAAAGATTTGGTTACTTCTGACATTATGTATTCTTTTGTATCAAGAGACCCTTTATAGGTCAGTTTCAGTTGCTCCGAGGAAAAATATCGAGGTGGATCAAATACCGCATATTCCGCATCATCAGCGATCAATCCATTGAAATTATTTTCACGACAATAAGCAATTACTTCCTGATGATGATCATCCATACTGCAAATCTGATGGGAATAACATGAAAGAATGAATTTAATGGGAGACAAACCTTGATATAGATCAAAACGATACACACCACTGATACTTTCAGATGACGCAGAGCCATACGCAAACTCGTACGCAGACATACCGGGGGTGTCCACCATATTTTTGGCGGCGGCGTACCTTTCGTAGTTATATGCTTCAAAACCTGCACATGAAGAGAAAATTCCAACGATTTTCATTTATGTTCATATATATATCTA